>JAURVB010012945.1:0-50230 GCA_033002965.1 Piper betle | reverse complement strand
TCCAAAATTTATATCTAACCTTGGGTCAATGGCAATACTCCAGGACCTATCTCGGGCGTCCACGGTAGCGGCTACTCTGCTCCTTGGCAGGCAGCAACTTCAAACTTCAACAGCTACAAGTTCCGGCTGTTTCCTTGACAAGAGCGGTAGCAAACCCTTGGCAGCAACCTTTGAAATCCAAACTCCGTCTCTCGGCAGCAAGCTTCGGTGCAGCACAGCGATGGGGACGACAAGCGCAACTTTAAGGCTCCAGAGCTCTTCCAGGGGATTTCGATTTTTCTTCTCAGTTTGGTTGCACCACCAGGGGGCTTCTCTCGTAGGGAGAGTAGTCGAGCTAGACTTCAACAAGGCTCTTCTCCTTGACACAACCATGCTCCGGTGAAACTCCATGCCATCAGCAGGGTGGGCTCCATGGGGCAGCAACCAGCGGCTCGGTAGTAGAGACGGCAATTTCGGGCTACTGGTCTCTCCGTCGTTTGGAATTCGAATTAGAATGGTTTTTTAAAAAATAGGAGTTGAAATCCGAATTGATTTAAATTAGATAGAAATTGGTTCAGTTGAATCGGCTTGAATTGATTCAAATTGGATGCTTAAAGAAAATAAAAAATATTCGCACATCACATAGCATTTGAAAAAAAATTTGCACAACACAATACAATTTTTGCACAAAAAAATTTAATCATACAATTTACACGGTACATGGTACTTTGCTACGCACAACATGCAATTTTACATAACACAACAATGAAAAAATTTGATCATGAATCTCAAATCAGCAATTTGCACATCACATACCATACAATTTGTACAGCACAACATAGATAACAATTTGCAGATAACAACATTCAATTTCAACAAAAAAATCTAACTTTATAAAAATCACCGTTCGGACGGCCACCCGTTGGAGGCAAGGTTTGTGTCTATAGTGTTGTCAGCCGACCACTAGTCGAAGGCGAGGTTGCGAGGGCAGAGGCGAGGTAGGAAGCCCGGTCGGAGCTGAGATCAGAGGCAAGGAAGTGCCGAAGCACGGCGGCGGACTGGGGAGACGGGTAATTTTAGGTTTTTAAAATTAAAATTCCAATTTTACCCATACTTAAATATTTTAATAAATATCATACCTAAGGTATTTTAGTCATTTATTCAAAAACCAATTCTTCCCGATTTCGAATCGAATTTAAATTGGTCGGAATCGGGGTAAATCGGCCGATTTAGATGCCGATTCGGCCCCAAAATCGGATCGGCACGCTGCCGATCCGATTTAAATCGGCCAATTCCACTCGGAATCGGCCGATTTGTGCATCCATGCTCCACACCGGTGGCCGGGGAAGTGTTCAAGAAAAATCATTAAAGTTGGAGATTAATGACAACGAATATCTAAGAAATAAAATAAAATCAAAAGAGTAGAGATTTTTCGAGAGAGTAAAAAAAATTACGTGATCACAACGGACAATAAGCTATGTACCAGAAAATTACTTACTCAACTTAAATTATTGAGATTATAAAATTTCTCTACTGAGATTACCAGATTTCTCTCTCGAGATTACATAATTTCTTTCTCAATATTCTCTATAAGATTAAACTAGTGAATAGTATATTTCTATCTTCTTATCTTTATATTCATTTTTTTATCTATCATATTTTATCTTTTCTTGTCCTGGTTTGTTTTTGGTAAATAATCTTCTATTTGTAGATGTAATTTGAAGCCCCTTATCTTTTATGAAAAAATAAATAGTCAATTCTTAGTATTATGAGATTCTTTTAATATTCCCAAGACGATCCTTCAAAACACAACACCTCTCCGTAGTGGCAAGGCGGAAATCCAAGTTACACGGCGGCGATAACTCCTAGCTGCAGCAACGACTCTTTATTTCTGGAGGCCCACCAGCAAGGTGGGGATGTTCACGGCTTTGGCACACCCTGGTTAGCCAATTCAAATGGGTGGAACTTCAAAGCATGATATTGAAAACAATTCAGGGCGGGAAGACAAAGCTATGGACAGGGAACGAGTTTCTCTTCATTCCTTCCGACCACCGGCCCGTTCCTTTCTTCTTGTTTTTTTTAATTTTCCCCCTCCTCTTCTTTAATCGGCTCGGGTGTTTATAGAGTCTGAAAAACCACTAAAGTTCCACAATTAAAGGCGTTTGATCACGTCTCAACCTCCCTCACATATCCCATCCTTCTGGACTCTTTTTTCCAGGCTCACAACTTATCATTTCTTCATTTTAGCTCTATTTTTATAATATTTGAATGGTATAGACTTAATTCAAAAAGCCAATTTGGTATAAGGTTGTAACTACGACTGGCTGGTACTGGTCTCATTACTAGAACGACGGGTGCGGTGTATAGTTTAGATGAACATGAAACAAAAGGGTTGAGAGTTTTTGTTGTAACAATCAAACTCAAGAGTCAAGAGCCTCAAAAATAGAAGGTGTTTTTTTACCAACGAGCTAAGACAGGTGGTAAAACCAAAATAATTATCATTGAGGTATAGTGCTGAATTTTATACCAACGAATAATAATAAGAATAAATTAATTCCTTGCGTTAAATCTACATTTATATAAAGCTTGGAGAAGGTATGGTCCCTGTAGAAACAAGTTTGAATCTTTTTCGCGGTAAATTTCATTGGCTTGTAAGGAATGGTCATCACATAGGATGGGGATGACCCTTGGGTGTTCCATCAGTTTTTTGCTATAGACGTCGACTTCGTCGAGGTTTTCATCACTATGTTTTGCTAAAGGTGTCAGTCTTCTTTACCTTGATATTCGGGTTGGGATATTCGTAAGATTAATCTTTATTTTGAACCTGATCATGCCTAAGCAATTCTTACTTTACCTTATCCTTTCTCTGTGTTGCAAAGTTATTGTATATGGGTGGATGCTTTGAGTAAAAAAATTCTCTATTAAACATATTGTAGAAAATACTTCATTAACTAGTCAACCTCGTTGCCTTGGTAGAAGCTTGGGTGTCCTCCGCGCCTAAAACTGTTTAAGTTGGCGCATATCTTTTGATTGTTTGCCCACTATTGATAAATGCAACGTTTTAGTGGATAAAAAATGTTGTTTCTGTGATTAAGAAGAGACTGTTTTGCATTGTTTATAACTTGATTATTGATTAGAAATCTACAAGGTGCTTGTGCAAATAGGCACAATCCTTAGAATTGCAGGAAATATCAAAATAAAAGAGTTGATTATACTAAATATCGATGTACAAAAATATAAAAGCTTTATTTTTGTAGTTTCTATAATATACTTGGACCCTTATTTGCAGAAACGAAGTATTTTGCTACTCCATTACACAATGTACTTCAAGGTCTGATGTAATGTAGTATTTCTTGAGTTGTACTTGGAAAAAAATTATTTATTTTTTATATACAAATCCTTAAAAATTCTAAGCTTTTTCTTAGAAAAGGGCATTTTTTTATATTATCTACTGATAGTGGGCATTGGGTGAACACATTATAAAAAATTAGGAGAATTCTTGATAATGGAAAAACTGCCCTCCAATTATACTTTAGGTGAAAAAAACTAATTTACACATACTTAATTTTTAAAAACAAATGACTTGCGAAAAATATGGTTGCCTTTACTCGAGGTTGTGTTCTCACCGCCTCCCCTAGTTGTGATTTGTGGGAGTCAAACATATGTTGTAGTCACAATGTAGATGGCTTGCACCGACGTTAAAATTAGGTTTAGCCCATAATCCATTTATTAAAAAAAATTTTTTATTAAATCCTACTCTCTAAGTGCGTGCATTTTAGATTAGTTTAAAATTTTCTCCCTTTTATTTTACCTTAAAAACTTAATACAAATTATTACAAATTCCCACTTAAGTATTGAGCTGAGCCACAGGGTTCAGAGCTAAGATTAGATCCATATAGCGGCAGGCCGGCATTAAAAGCTTTGTCTTTCACTGGAAGCCAATGTGTAATCAAGTGATTTTGCTTTTGTTTACTTTATTATTTTGTCAAAACATTACTAAAGTAAGGAGTGATTGTGTGTGTGTGTGTGTGTTCTTCAGGGGTCGCGGGGGGAATCGGGTAGCAAATGAGTTTGAGTCACTTGCCAATGTACTCTTTTTTCCACTCTGACGTTAATAACTCAATCAAATTTTAAATTCCCCAATGTTCCACTCGATATTATTTGAGTTAAAATTTGACTCGAATTAAATAAATAAAAGCATAAGTACCCTTTTGTTTAACTTGACTTTGGCTTGAAATTTAATAATTTATTTTTGATATAGTAGTTTATATAAATTTTATATAGTCATTTATATAAAATATAAAAAATTAATGAATTTAATTAATTAATATGATAGTTTTACATAATAATACAATAACTTTATTTTCAAACAAATTATTTAGTATAGAATTTGAACTGAAATTAAATTATTTTAGTTTTTATAATTAATTTTATTCTAAATTATTATATGTATACACACACATGTAAATAATAATTAAATTTATTTTTACTGGAACCACTTTAAACTACTCGACATCGATTCGAAAAATTTGATTATAGCTGGACTAAGTCGAGTAGGCCGATTATCACTCCTGTCATCCTATGTACTACCTTCTCCCTTGGCTTCTTGCCTACTCTTCGCTTTGAAACCCACCCTTTCCCTGCCCGCTTTGGTCTTGCGACCGACAGAAATGGGGAAGTGGGGGAAGCGAAAGGCCGACGACGATGCCGACTCCGACGGCGGCGGCGGCGGCGGCCGCCCTTCCAAGCGACCTTCTTCCAAGTCTGACGACGCCGATTCTATTACCGTCTGCGAGGTTTGTCTACCAGTTTCTCTGACCTTTTCGATTTCTCCACTTTCCTCATCTTAACGTAATGTGTGGGTTTTTTGTGGGTGTTTGTGGGGCGGCCAGCTTTCGAATAGGAGGAAGGTGTCGGTGAGGAACTGGCAGGGCAACATCATGGTGGACATTCGGGAGTTCTACACCAAGGACGGCAAGGAGATGCCCGGCAAGAAAGGTGCTTCCTTTTCCCTTTCCCCTCCCTGTTTCCTATTACCTCCTAATTCACAAAAAAAATTGCGCATTCTTGCTTATTATTTGTACACCAACTCTTGCACAGGACTTTAGGATTATGACATGCCGTAGTTGCTTTTTGTAATTTGTTCTCAACATCATTCTTGTTTGTTTGGTTGTGTCATCCATCTTTTGAAACTGACTGGGGTATTGAATTATGGTTTGGGTTATTGAATTCGGGTTGGTAATAGAATGTTTGTCAACATTTGGTAATGGGATGGAGCTTTTGTTAGAAAATAATATGTAAGAGGATGTTTAGTCCGAACATAATGCCGTGGATTTGCTAGTGTATAAGTCAGAGCAAATTATAATCTTGAAGAAAGGGCTGATTGTTATGGCATCCTTTCAGACTCCAACGAAATACACTGCCACAACAACTCTTGTTGATGCCTGTAACTAGTAGACCTTAGTGTGTGAGGATGGAGTTAGATTTGCCATCCATGTGATCTTTTGGATTTACTCTAATAAAATGTTTTTGATAACTTTCCCTCAAAAACCTCACCGTTGCCCATTTTATTTTAGAACTTGCTTTCTTGGTGTTTGAACAACTATTGAATCAATAACTACCTTCTTGCATTAAATTTCATCACAACTTGACGCATTTTGAGTTGTCTTCTTCGGCTGCAAATGAATCCAACTCCTCCTTTTGAGGGAATGCTATTCCTTATTGATTCCAATTTTTTCTCTTTGCTAACTGCACATTTTTTTAAAAAATTCTCGTATGCAGTTTTTATGTGTTTATTTAATCACCCAACGTAACTCGAGTTTATTAATTGTGACCTTCAATTAAAGTCTGTAATGTTTGCTTCAGGCTGAAATTTTAATCCCTTGCCGTTTGATATTGGTGTATTTTCTCCCTTGTTTTGGTCATACTGTCCACCTTGAAGCTAACTCTTTTGCTTGAACTCTAGCATATAGTGGATTATTTGTATTAGAATAGCAGAATGGAAGCAATATCATTCACCGTAGAGTTGTTTGGGTGTCTATGGTTTAAATTTTTCTAATGGTTTTATCTTTTTGAAGGATTTTCGCCTGTTTTAGGTTAAGTTATTCTATCATTCCATATTCTTGTTTGACCTTGGGGAAAGACATTGTTCTCCATGAACTTAAGTACGCTTTGTTTTCATGTTTTGCAGGGATCTCACTTACCATGGATCAGGTATTGTTGTTCTTTGAAGATCAGTTCCCATAATTTCCATCTTCTCAAACGGTACTAATTTGCTTTGCTTGTCTTCTGTTGCTGTAGTGGAATATTCTGAGAGACCATATAGTTGAAATTGACAAGGCAGTGGCGGAGAATGCTTAGATTGTGGATGAATCGTGATGTGGTGGAAGATGTTAAGCTCGCCATTTTGTGAAAAAAGCGTATTTCTGACCCTTTTTACCGGCATCGCTCGAATTTTAGGCCTTTTTTCCGCGTATCTAGATGTAGTGACCTCAAAGTAGACTAACAATTATGCTTTTGTGGGGATGGCTTGCTTGATCTATTATATATCGTAGCTATGTATATGTTTGGAAAAGGTGAATGACACTTGTTGCCTCTTGCCAATTTGTTAATTTCGCCAGTGGCATGCAAAATTTTATAGCATACAAATTTGGGAAGACATCTAATATTAGTATACCTGGGCAGCATAGTCGAAGGATCTTGATGACTCTGGAGCGTCTTCGATGCCATTTTAAATCCTATATATATCCATGATATATCTATTTCGATAGCTAATTCCATTTCCTGCAAAATTGAACTTTTCAACTTTCAAATCTTGAGAACGAGCTGTTTGATTATTAGTCAAGGTGGTTGTGTGAGTATAAATGCATGCATAAAAAATGACATTTGTTCGCATTGCCAAGTAAAGCCGTATCTGATCACAATAACTAAGTTGAATAGTAGGTAAAAGAAGATTAGCAGCAAAAACTCACAACTGCCATGGATTATATTGTTACTTTGGAAGATAATCCCTCGGCTATGTTAACGAAGTGGCTCTATCAAACGAATGAACAACTTGTGTCAACAAGGCCCTGTTTTGATCGCTCAATGGACTATCTGGCCAGTCGGAATAAGCTATGTTGAGTAGATAGAGCTTCTTAGAAGCAACAAATGCGGCGGAAAAGACCCTTTTCATGCCAACCCTGGTACTGTCCACCTTGTACTCAAATTCGTACACTTGAAGACCTCCAGATCCTGATCTTTCCGAGAATCCAACAACATCTGCGTCTTTTGTGCTTTCCTGTACACCAAACAATTTCACATCTATCTAATATATACCGGGATCCAATAAACGACGTGAATTTAACTTAGTTAACTGCTTTTAAAAAATATAATTTAGCGAATTAGCTTACTCAAAATTCGAAAATTTTCGCTTCAGTTAACAAGCTAAAAGTAGAGGTAGAAAGAAGAAAAAACAATTTCAGGAGACGTTCATCCAATGGTATTGACAATCACAGAGTACCAACCAAGGACGAGAGCACAAATAAATTTAAGGCATAAAAAATAAAAATAAATAAAATAAATAATCGGATGAGAAGAAGAAGAAGAAGAAGACGAAGACGAGGGAGGACACCTTGCGCTTCTCAGCTTGGATGAGCTTGTCGGCCACAAACCGAGGAGTTCCAAAATCAGAGAGGGAAGAGAGACGAACAGGGGTGACGACGACGCCAATGTTGTTGCCCCGCCCACCCACCTCCTCAAACAGAACCGTCGCCCCCGCCTTCTCCACCTGACCGAACAATCGAATACCCAGGTTCCAGACAAACAAACTCGCAAGTCAGCGGGAACGAGGATACCACCATAATAATTAATAAAAACACTCGGCCATAAGAATGAGACCTTCATCCAGGAAGCGGGAACGAGAAGGGAGAAGCCAGCGGCGCGGTCGGTGTATGGCTGCAGGGGAAGGGGAAGGGGAAGGGACACGGAGGAAGAAGGGGAAGGCGGGACGAGGGAGACGACGAGGGCGGACAGAGAAATGCTTCTTCGACCAATAGAAGAGGAGGAAGAGAGAATACTGGGGAGAAGCAGGGGAGGGGTGCGGGCGGGGGCAGCTGGTGGTGGTATCGCCGGTAATGATGGGGGAGACACCACGCCGCCCATCGCCCCGGTGACAAAACCAAACCCAACGCCAGGTGCTCACAAAATATTAAAATAAGAAAAATGAAAATATACAGTGCCAGCTCATTCTAATGCTTGTACGTCAGAAAAAAGATTATACATTATTAAATTAACTAATAATTAGATGATATCCATAATTTTTGTTAGATTCAACGTATTGAAAGGAACTAAATTTCATTTTTACCCGAGCTTCAGCTGACACTATAACAATATCAAAAAAACATTTCAAGGTTGAAACGTTTGAAGTACCTAGGATTTTTTTTCCGATTTACTCTAAATCGATATTCTTCTCTCATTGCTTGTAACCAATACAACTATTTAGAAAAGGCTATTTTTATCTAAGGGTGCAAACGAGCGAGTCGAGCCGAGCCGACACAAGGTTATTTTTGAATTCAACGTGATTTTTGACAAGTACGTTTGAGCTTACTTGAAAGACTTGACAAGCTATTGATATATTATAGGTCAAACTAAACTCATTCAAAATTTATGGTATTTGAGCTTGATTTGTGTTTGGCTTGCTATGTTTTCAAGTCGAACACGAATCAAGTGAATGTTTGTATTTGTCTCGTACTCGACTTATATAGGATCAAAAATTTCTTTCCAACACTATATAAGTTTAATGTGACTTCAATATTATTCACGAGCCGAATACTTTTTCTACTTTAGACACATCGAGTTCAAATTTCGAACTAAGCCGAGCCGAACATTCTTTAGCTCAAGCTATCTGTTCGTTGTTCAACAAACTATATATTTCAAACCGAGTATTTTTTCGATCATAAAATTAATAAATATGAGTTTAAGCCGAATTGACCCGAACGTAAAATACTTGCGAGACAGACTTGACTTGTTAACACCCCTAATTTTTATGAGATATTTCTCGTTCCCTTACATGCAATTATTTAGAAAAGAGTATGCTTACGAAATACATCTCATTACCTTAGGATGCGACTCTTACAAAAAATATGTTTTTTTTAGACTTTCTTTCATAAAATACTGTCTTTTTCAACGGGGTACTCTCGTACAAATATATTTTTTCATAAAGATTATTTTAGTTTGTGATTCTAAATTATTTTTTATTATGATTATTTTAATTTTATTTAAAAATTTAATAATCATTCGTTGAAAAATATTTTATAACAAATGTGATTATAATTTTTATTTTTTTTATTTCTATTGATAATTATATCCTGCCTAAATGCGCGTGTATTTTTGTTAGTTCTTAATAATGGCAAGGGGTATGTGTTTGGGGGAGGGAAGTGAAGGGTGGGGGCTGGGAGTCGGGCCCCGGTGGGGGAGGGTTGGGTGCCGCTGCCTTGTATAGGGAGCTTCAATGATTTTATTTGGTCATTGTTTCTTTGATTGGCATGTTCAACATATTTTGTATTTTGTGACACGAAATGAAATACAATCAACATAAAAATTTTAAATAATTAATCTTACAAAAAATAAAATATGTATAATATGTATTGTTATAAAAAACTAATACCCATTCAACATATTTTATATTTAAAGTAATCATAATTACTTTCAAATAGGTTCTGTGCCTTTTTCTAAGAAAAAAGAGTAAATAGATTAATTACACATGAAAGACCATACCAATGACTATGAAGATATTATAAACATTTTACACTTGGATGCAATTATACTTAATTTATACTCATAACAATTAACTCAATATTAGTTATATATATATAAATATATTAAATACAACTACTTTTCACAAGATTTAACTGTTTTAATCACATATCAACCAAACAAATTCAATACTAAGTCTATTCACTCCCGGTAATTTCATATATTTTTTTACTTCATCCAACCACTTCATTGATGAAGCACCCAACACCTCTGATCAACCAAACGTCAACGACTCAGCGCATTCGGCCCGTCTCAAACGAATCATGCCCAAACTGCCATCACGAACAGGCCATTTGACAACACGGTCTGATGTGGTGACTTGTACATATCCCATATCGGTTTCTTAAATTTACAGACAGGAGCCTATGTTTCCTTCCATTTACAATCTAATCTTGAGCAGTAAATAATACAAACGAACAAATCAGTAGGCAGCAAATAATGATACAACACTATTTAATAAGTCAAGTCATACAAGATCGAATATATTATTTTGCTTCACAGAGATGTTTGATCCCCACTTGGAGCAAACCGCTTCTTTTATGCTCTGCACTCTACGAGGTTCAGACGTCAACCTTGCCACGTTCAACTAAAAATGCACTTGGTCGAACTAAGTTATCATGAACCAAGAAAAATTGTATCTATTGCAAGCACTCGTTTGTTTGCTCCTGGAAGTGACTGTTCAGGACTTGCTAGCTATGGATGACTCCAACAAAAAAAGTAAAATAAGTTTGTTGGAAGCCTTCGGAAAATCCAATGATTTGCTTAACCATGCATACTTATCTCCTTGTATATAATACAGAACTCCTATGGCCAGTATAATTCATCAGACTCCCTCGCGGATGACCAGTACCGAAGGAGAGATTCCACCGTCAACTTTCTTGTTGCACTAAGCATGGATATGAAAAATCTACACCCGTCAATTTTGTATTCTTCAAGAGGATTTCGATGGCCAAAACTTCTTACGTTAACCTGCACAAAAGAAGCAAATAAACAGGCAAACCACATGCTCAATCAACAAAAGAATTTTGAAATCAAAGCAGCTCAACTGGTTTAACAACATATAGTTTTCTATGGAAATAATAATTCACAAAGCAGGCGTTGCCCCCAAAAATACATAAATATATCACCGGCATCTATCAGTTGCCCTTCAACCAGGGAATCAACTTCTCAAGATAGCTATAATGCATGAGTAATGCTGCAGTTAGGCAACAAAAGAAACAATATTTCAGAGAAAATCACCGCAGAGTTGAGTCTGTTCATGTTTATCAGATGATCTTTCCAAAAACAGTCGAGAGTTTTCAATAAAACTTCTCTCTGCAAACCAAAAAACAAGTGTTGGTAAGCACATGGTTGTTTAAATCTGAATACCATGTGCACGTTTTTAACAACACTACACACAAGCAAGAATATAGGGAATTGATACCTCAATTTCTTCTACGTATGCAATGTCAAATCCTGAATCTTGTACCACCACCAAATAAGATGCAATTAACAAGTCTCCAAAGTATTTGCGCAAGAGGTTCACTACTCTCCTGTATTTTCCATCCCTACGGACAGAACATCTGATGTAAGACATCAAGTTTGAGAAGTTAACTGAGTAATGCAGTACACATTTACGCACTTCGTTGTCATATCTGAACATATGGAAAGCCATCGTTGCAAGGAGTAACTCTTCTGACGAATTCCTCTGAATGCATTTGGAGGTGAAGGCATATTGGGAATGGAAAATGAATCTACTTCTATAGAACTCAATTTATCCATTCTTTCAAGTGAGGATAATAATGCTTCTTCAGTTACCCCAGAAAAAGAACCTACAAAAAAATGCATCACAGGTCAACGCATCAACCAAATTATCATCCTGAAAATTAAATAATAGAATATTATAAAGTGAAGTGTACCTTCCAATATCTTTCCTCCAATTCCTATAAATTCTTTTAGCAATTTATCCAAGCACCAATGTCTGGGAGACTACACGGAAAAATCTGCTTTAGAGGTTTAAGACAAATATACACTAAAAAAACACAACCTCCAAAAGAATTTGTAACTGAGAATACCTTTGAAGGATCAGCATTCTGTATAACTATTTCATCAACTACTGCTTGCATGTACCTAATTACGGATAGGACTTAATTAGTAAATAAAGCCAAGCAACATACTCGGGTGATGCTTGAATGAAAAATAATTTGTACTGAAAAAAAATTTAAAAATTGATACTAAGTGCATGTTTAAACAGAAAATGCATAGTTCGCAACTAAATTTTCTCATGGAAAATACCCAGGGAAGACTTAAAACTGAAATAGTTTCATCATAACCAAAGCATCTCTAGTAACTGAACTATATGACAAAATTAAAAGAACTTCATTACAATGCAGTCTCTCCAAGAAAACTAAATAAATATCACCATCAACACACATGTATTAACTGATTGGACACCAAAAAAAAGTCTGCCAAGATGATTCACTAGGGATCAGTTTTCTTAGCATGGAAAAGAAAGCAAAGTAGAAACCTATCTTTAGAAACCAATAACTGATGCACAAACTGCCACAGCCTTGGCACATAGATTAACCAATAGCATGCTGATGAAGGTAAACTTCAGTGTTGATTTCCAACAATAAGAAGTTCCTAATCTTGTATAGGGTTGGGTCTTAACAAGAAATAGAAATATGTAATAAACAAGGTATAGGATAGTTCTGATATTCAAATCCTAACCTTGCTGTTGTATTGTCAATAACAAATAGTTGAAAGGTGAATTAAGAAGAAATATAAGAGAAGATCAAACATCAATAAGCAGGCAAGAAGAAGAAGGCAGACATAGGGATGCCTATTGGGTTGGGTACCTGTGAAACCCGGCCCCTAATGGTAAGTTTTTAGATAATTAATAATAGGGTTTCGTTTGAGATAAACGGGTACCTAATTATCAATGGACGGGTTTGGTAATAGAGAGACGGGTACCCGGTACTCGATATCCTATTCTTATATTACAATTTTATTTATGAAGGTGAATACCTCATTAACTTTTAAAAGTAATATTTATTAATAAAATTATCAAATATTCTATTTGTGTTTTCAAAATATTTTTTACTTAGCTTCACCTTTCAAAACATATATTATTATTATATAGTTTGAATTTTTTTTCAAACATGTAGTTTGAATGATTAAATGTGTAACCATTTAATAAATGGCCGAGTTTGGTATTGCCTTAATGGTAAATGGTTGGGCTTGGTATTAGAGGTAGAAAGTTAAATGGTAAATGGTAGGCTTTGGTTTATAAATTTAGCTTCACTGGTGGGTTTGGTTTAGGCAATACCTAACCACGCCCGACCGATATGCTCCCCAGGCAGATGCAGTAAACTTTAATTCAATTCCAATCATCAAATTTGTCTTTTCATATGTCATAGCTTTAGATATATACTTATTATTAATCCTAACATTACTATGAGAATAAGATAACTCTTAACTTACGTATAGCCCTCACAAGTAAAGATTAAAATAACTCTTGAACTCTCCTACTTAAACTAGGCAAAACAAAAGGCAATAACTAAATAAATAAAGACAACTTAAAGCATAATAAATATAAGTAGTCGACTCCTTTTGATTAAACTCTTAATCAGCAACTTGAACTTCTTTATTAGCCATGCCATGCTTCTCCTTATTCCTCTTCTTCTTTCTCTCATAAACAATCTCATACTTAGCATGCTCTATCTTTTTATGATAATCTTCCTCAATTTGATCAATATCTAATGAAGTAGAAGAAGATGATGATAAAATTATCTAACTCATGAAGATGCTTTGCATCACATGTCGAGCTTTGGCAAGTGTTTTTGGGAAGACATTAGCAACTTAAAGCTTAGTGTTTACATGATTCAATAAAGTAAACAGCCTTCACCTTTTGCCTAATATAGTGACAATCTAGCTTGATATGTCCAGTTCTTTTCTTTTAGACTTTAAATTCTTGAGAATTGTCTCAGATTACTTTGTGTACGTAAGAATATTCAAGGCTGCATTATCCTGATTGTTTATGAAGATGATAATATAATATCAGGTAGTGACAGTAATGGAATTAAGGAGACTAAAGAAAGACTGATTGAACTCTTCAGTTGCACCTCAAGGATCTTAGAAAGGTCCAACATACAAATATATATAGATTCCTAATATTAAAGATCTCTCTAATGCCTACGTTTAAATAATGTGAGCATCAGGAATAGTACTAATGCTAAATTGAAGATAGAGGAAGAGTAGCTAACAATGCTGTTCTCTCACACTCATAGGCCTTCTTTGCAACGACATTAGTGTTGCACTCCAACCAAAATTGATAAAGCCTAAAAGCTTTTCCACCCTTGTTGAAGAGACCTCATTTGTTCCACTTTCTAAAGTCAAATGGATTTAGTAGAAACTGAAGCTAGTGAACGCTGCCCATGCTTATGTGCAGGCTTCCAGACTTCATATTAGCACTATACTGCACGAATAATAATCATTCCATAGGCTTAAAAAATACCCATAGTTAAAATTCTGAAAGAAAAGTGCACAGTACTAAGAAGGCAATATATAATAATTAAGAAAATATGGCTTGCTAAAACAAGGAAATCTCACCTGAAAATGTTATCAGCGCAACTTTTTGAATCACCTGTCAATACTGTTTGCCTCAACTCATAAACATGTCTTCTTTGCACCTGGTTCATATGAATAGAAGAGCAGCACAGCCTTAGTAAATGTGTCATAAATAAGTTAAAGGCTAATAGGTGAACAAAAATTTAAAGCAAATGCACTCACATAAAGTAACAAAAAACAATAATACACATCCAATCAATCTTCTATATGGATGATCAAAAACCACAACATTAATTACCTCTAGCACTTCATCAAACTCAACAAGGCTCTTTCTTATATTGAAGAAATATTTCTCCGCATTTATTTGCAGAGCTAAAAGCTGCATAATAAGTCATTGACCAGTTGTTAACTACAAAAAGACAATAGACCTTGCAATCAGGAGGTAGTGGCACAAAAAACTGAAGAACATAAAAACCTGTTTGACAATGGTGTTGCCCTCGATTGGAATGTCCTCATCATTAGTTATCTTTGATATAAGCCTCACAGCCCACTCAGTATCAAAATTGAATTTCTGAAACATCTCATCCTGCAAACTGTAATAGCAATTAATTTGAAAACAACACCACCTAAAAAATATGCAACTGTGATGAGCCTACTTACATAATAAGCACAATAATTCCTTTTTCATGTGGGAATATCCATACTGTTTAATTTGATTAATTATACAAGATGTTTGATGACACTAATGAATGTACCTCACAATAAACCTTGTTGATCCTGGATCACCCTGTCTACCTGCTCTACCACGGAGCTGCATCATAATAAAGCTTACAATGATCAACATCAAATGCAAGATAAACTATGCAAGCTAAAAGTAATGACCCGGGCCCAAGTGCAAATTTAGACTTAGTCATTTCTTCAAAATGGTCAACCGAAGTTTAAGATTGTAAGCACATTCCTACTGACATACTAGATCTTACCTCGGTAAACATTGGATGCAGACTAACTATAAAATGAATTTATATTCCACCCACCTTAAGGAAATTTCATCCTTGAAATTCTTTTCTATGACTCATGAGCCTTAATCTATATCTAGATAGACCTCCATCATCCAACACAATCCCAGGTTAGCTTTGATACGATTTATAATGACCCAGCCTAAATGCAAACTAATGGGTCTCATCATTTCTTTAAAAGCAGACAACCAAAGATGAAGAACTATAGGTACATTCTCACTAATATACTAAATCTTACCCCAATGAGTATTGGATGTAGGATAACTAACTACCAAAAGAAGACATGTCTCTAGTTATAATAATATAATATGTCCACTCAACTCAACAATCATTAACTTCTAACAAAGAACCTAACAGAAATATATATATATATATATATTAAACAGGAGTTGGGATACTGTTCGGATGTACCATTTAGTAGATATTTTATTATTTAATTAAGTCTTTATTAGTCAATCAATGTATACAAATGGTCATGATCTATTAATAGTGTAGGTTACTTAAATACATAGACAACATGAACCCCACGTGGGTTAATGGACTAGTAGTCCCACTTTAAGTATATAATATGTTATATTTTGTATTTCGAAGGAATCAATCAAAGAAATCAAATTTGTGAATTAGGATTTTATCACGAGGAATCAGTCCCTCTAAGAGGGATTAAGATTAATGATATCAATATCCAAATCCACTTACATTAAGAACGGTGAGCTAAATCTTACGAGTCTGGTGATCTCCAACCCACCTAAATCAAAATTGATGACCTCAATTTACCCAAAATCCATCAAGATTGAGACTGGTACCCTCAATCTTTACCAAATTTTGACAGAGTTCGGAATAATTTCACCCTAGAATCATAGTGGAACCCTATCAAATGATAAACTAATGAGATTGAAAATGGATTGAAAGAGCACATGAGCGATGAGGAGCACAATTAGTGTAGTGAGTATATGGAAAATAAATAAAGAAAGAAAAACACCCTAAACAATGGAAAACCTACCAAAAGAAGAAACTTGATATATGAGGAAATAGACCTTCATTCCGAAATCATTAAAATTGGAAAAATCTATTGAATCCCAATGACATTATTATGGTTGAACTTTCCTTTAAGAAATTTAATTTGAAAGGAAAAAGTTTAACATAAGGCTTCCAAAAGGACAAAACCACTACAAAAAAAATGAATAACAAGAGCTTTAAGAGAATGCTTGATGGATTAAATCCAAAAATTTGAAAAAAAATTACAATGATCAATAATTTCATGCTTAATGTTTTGGACTTTAGAGGCAAACCAGACTAGGAACATGATGATCACCAATGTGTCTTGATGATGGCAAATTTTAAAACAGCTAAGACAATAAGGCACGGCAAAGGAAATAAAATTATCTCAGCTTCAGACCTGATTGTCAATCCGACGAGACTCGTGTAAAGATGTTCCTATCACATGAAGGCCACCCAGTTTTTTTACTTCAGTGCCTTCACTAAAGCAATGTGCTTCACAGTCCTCCAAGACAGAAAGATATGCAAGAGCTATAGCCGGCCTGATTGCATAGAGCTGAGAGTCCTTAGCAATCAACTGTTCCAATTCCCCTCTAGTGAGTGTCTGACTCATCTGTATCGACTCTGAAATCAGACTTTTTACTTTCTCATTTGTCCAGGATATCCCGTCAACTTTGCTCATATATTTAACTGTAATAGTTGAATCGAATAAATAAAAAAAAGGCACAAAAGAGGGCAGTACTCAAGAAGACAAAATTAACATTTTGAGTCAAGTTACTAACCAACAAGTGTCATCCTCGCTAATAAAGCCATTGACGCTGGACTAACCTCTATCTTTGAAAGTGCCTGCAAATAATTCTTTAAAGGAATTTATATTTCAGATATCTTAACCTCATTAAATATTATTGACAATCATAATCACCATGTTATCACAAAGTGACCAGTATTTGATGGAAAAACAGAGAGAAGATTAGAAGAGAGGCCATAGTGGTTTTGATACACACTTAACCCTTCAATACCAGCAATATATGTGCATCAATCTTTACACCTTTAAAGTACTCCCAAAAGGACTCAAACATGAACAAATAAACACAAATCTACTACATCATTTCATACTTTGGTCTTAGTTTCCCATCGATGACAAAGACACCCTGCCAGCAATGACTATTATGTCAATGAGACACGTAGCAAAGCTTTCATGACTCCGACTGCATAAGCACAAATCTAAACTGATAATATGCATACAATAATTACCTTTTCGGAAACTCGTTGACCATCAATTTCCAAATAAGGGTCCTCTACCATCACAAATGAAAGAAAAGCATCCTTGACAATTCCAGCAGAAAGCATCTTTCGAAAATAAAGCAAAGCAAGCCATGTTAGTTGCATGAACAAAAAAAACAATTAGAATATCTCCATCAACGCAAAATGAATGAAATGCATAAAGGTTCCATATGGAATGTGAGCAATTTAAAAAGATCAATTAAGTGCATAATTTTCCAGGCAGGTAATCATGGCCGGACGTTAAAGATCTAATTTCTTTCTCACATGATACTCCATGATCCTTATTAATCGCTCCAATGAACTTAGGTTAGTGAGAGAATACACACATTTTTCAAGAAATTGTTGTGATGGTTTCTACCAATGTATGTATAATCCTACGGCAATTATCATAAAAGAAATATCATCACATGGCCTTCACCATCATCTTCCACCTAATCTCAAAAATCATGTCCACAATCAAGCCAAAAGTGTCCCTATCCTTTCACATGGCATTCAGTAGAGCCTTCTTTATCCTTCCTCTACCTTCTCTTTTGCCCTGTACAAAGTTGCAATCCAGATTTCTTCATAAATTCCCTTGATGGTCTCCCTTGTACGAGCCCCAAGTCTACCCTTTGTCAATGATTTCCACAAAACGTGGGCTCTGATGCCACCCCCATCAACCTTAAGGCACACAATCCCTCAAGCCTTATCACACATCTCAATTTTTATCTCTACAGCATTCATCTTATATATTTAAGCTTACTTATAAGCCCAAAAAGTATGTAGGAGCTTATCATTGCAGATGAAATTTACCTTTTTAACAGGATAGAACAATCACACTAAATTCCCCCAGAAACTGCCTTCTATTTGAAGCATCCAAATGCAAACCTATAGGCTACATTGAAGTCAATATCAACCCTTGGTTCAACCATTATCCATAATTGCGTAAAACAGTTCCCTAAGAACTCTTGATGCTCCAAATGTATAATTTCATTCCTCCATGTGTTCCCACTAAAAAGTACATAGAATATGCTACGTTCAAGCCTGACTAATCCTAAGATTTTCAGATTCCATAGGTATTCCGTAAATTCAACTTCCTTCCAACCTTTATACTCAAGATATCAAAGAACACTAAATCACCAGTAAAGAATTTTACGTATAATGAATTACCATCCACATTTATCCTCAAGATATCAAAGAACACCAAATCACCAGTAAAGAATTTTACGTATAATGAATTACCATCCACATTTTAGTGATAAATATAAAAATAAAGATAGCACATTTTTCAAAAAAACCAGGACCACTTATTTTATTCAACATACAAAAAATAAAACAAAAATCTGATCTAAATTCACACAGATTACATAGATCCAATAAGACAGCTATATAATGATTTTTAATGTAACTTAAGCTTTGTCCGGCTTATTATGCTTCCACTGTTAAATATACTCAGGACCATTATTTTTTTCATGATATAAATACAATATCAACAACAGGTTTTCATTATATTTCATTTTAGTTCTTATCAACCTTTTTATAAATTACATACAATTAGAGAGAGTGCTTCGTGAATGATGACTTGCTTTAAGTAGTTATTGTTAAAAAAATCCTAAAATACCACAACATAATCCAGATCCATAATACATGAAATGACACAATAAAAGTGAAATGAATATGCAAACCTTCAATAGGAAGATAAAGTTAACATGAAAAGACATTTAAAGCATACTTTCGGGTTTCCACCAAGGATAATATCAGTGCCTCTACCAGCCATGTTTGTGGAAATGGTGATAGCATACTTTCGACCTGCCTGAGCAACAATTTCTGCCTCCATTGCAGCATACTGTTAAAGAGAAGGATAAACTAAAATAAGCAACATCCTTGAATAGAATGGCAAGCCCCTCTTAGAAAGCCAAATGAAAATTTTAAGTACATTATCACTATAACAACAACAAAAAAAGAACATCTAAAGTACCTTGGGTCGTGCATTTAGAACATTGTGGGGAATCTTCCAATCCTTCAACAAATCAGAAAGATGCTCAGAATTTTCTACACTGCAGAGTTTTATGTTTTATCAATATCAAAATGTTTAATAAAATAAATGCTATCATATGATATCATCATCACATACAGGCCAAAGAAAATTTTTAATTTTCACTCCGTGAGCATGACCAAAATTTAGATTTTGCTTTTATTCTATAAATATGTTGTTACAGGGCATCTAGTTCATTTTGTGTTTATTTCTAGTAAATCAATTTTTTAGGAACTTCTACATAATTCAATTAGAATTACAAGTTGTTTTAGGAATGGAGTATATCATGTTTACGCTACAAATAGGTGACTCGTATCAACAATAAACAAATTTTCTTGATTTTGCACGAGAATACATTATATTCTTCTTGTTTTTTGCTAATCTTGATTATTTGACCTTATTTCCCTCCTTTTGTAATTGATTCTCCCCTCAACTATTTTTTTCATATTATCCTTCACCAAGGGAAGAATCAGTAACAAAAGGGGGGAAATTAAAACGAAACAACCAAGAACAATGGAAAACAAGAAGCACATCATGTATTATCCAACTAAATCAACCAAAACTTTTATTATTCACACAAGTCACCTATTTTTAACCTAAACATGATAGATTTCATGCCTAACACAATGGAAAATCCTAATTAAAACAAAATCTGAAAAATTATCCAATTATATCCCCTAAAATTGTAAAATTACATCCCTAAAAACATGATTAACTACATAGCAAACACCAAACAACATAGATGCCCTCCATCATATGACTTCAAGTCTTCAATGTAGAATGGGCTATGATTTAAATCAAGTTCTTGCTTGGTAGTCTCACTCATTTTTTATTAGTCCAAGTTCTCTCTTTTGTCTAATTCTTCTCCCTTGAATTATATATCCATATTCCTTGAGTTAATCTCCATTACTTATATAGTGAAGCAAATGCAAAACTCTGTCATTCACACAGAAAACACAATCCCAAAAAAATTTATTCATCTTCAGAGAAAATGTACACCTTAGAATCCGGCCAATCAAACCAGCTTATCACTATCAAACAGCAAGAATTATCACACCTCAGCAGTCAGGAGTGGAGTTGTATACATAGTCAAACCACGAGAACTATAAGTTATTTTTCTTCTACATTCATTCTTATCATTATTAATGAAGATCCACCAACATGAAGGGCACTAGCCAAACCACGAGATCTTATAAGTTATTTTTCTTCTACATTCATTCTTATCATTATTAATAAAGCTCCACCAACAGGAAGGGCATCTGGCCATCTAAAATTTTGTCATTTGTAATCACATCGATTCTAATTTAAGATCCATGTACCCAACACCTTTTGGGTATCAGGTGGAAGATTCTTATCATTATTATTATGCTTTTTCCAACCCTTCTTTTGTTTTTCCCCTCCAATTAAAACGCAAATTGCAACATTTGTTATATAAATGCTAACAACAAATAATGCCCTTGATAATGGCTTTCAATATCTTTCAGTTATTGTTTCTGTTCTTTTACATCTTTATCTTTTAAAACCAACTTGATAATGACAAAGAAACCTGAGAATATAGAAACACTAATCACCAGATCTCTGCCCACCAATTGATCCAAAGCATGAAACTTAAACAATAAAGAAAGAAAAATAACTCCATTTTGCATGACCTTGTGGTTCCCACCAAGACAGGACGTCCTTGCTTGAACATATACTCAACTTCTTGCCGCACCTGTTCCCACTTACCACGTGCCGTCTAGTATACAGTATATTAAGCATTTAAAATATAAATAAGCACACCCAACCAAATAATTAGAACAGTAAAAAAGAAATGACTATCACAATACCAACCGCAAAAGCTTGTATAGGCAAGTCCTTACGAATATTTGCCATGTTAGTAGGTATTTCAATGACAGGCATCTGGAACATTTTCAAAAATTCTTTTTCCTGAATCCAAATATTAAAAAGAAATAGTCCATAATGATAGCCATTTCTTCTTCTATTATTTGACATTTGCAAGTTTTGCAACCTTATTGTCAATATGTGTAGAAAAACTTATCTTCTTAAGTAGAAACTCATTCCAGAAGTACAAATCAAAGAAACAAACATTATTTGAGACATACTTCAGTCTTTGCAGTTCCGGTCATTCCTGAAAGCTTTGGATAAAGCTTGAATAATGATTGGTAAGTTATTTGTGCTACAACAACTGAATCTGCCTAGTGTAAGAGTAAGAAACAATCAACACAACGCATATTTTCTTAATATTATGGAAACCATAAAAATATTCAATAAATAAAGGCATACCTGAATTTGCAAATGTTCTTTAGCCTCTACAGCTTGATGAATTCCATCAGACCATCTTCTCTTCTCCTCTACTCTTCCTGTAAGCTGCAAAATTTAACTGAGTTTTTCAATTTTTCAAACACAAAAACTTTTTGTCTAAAAACGAACATATTAATGGTCACTTGGACTGCCAAAATCAGTATCATTACAATATGCACATCAATCCAATCCAATCCAATCCTACAGTTTAAATGCACTATGACAGTTAAAATAAAATTCAACTTATCTCCATCAATGAAGGTTGGAAACACTTAAGTATAGTGATGTGCCTCAGGTTAGATAAAAAGTAACTTTGCCTTGATTTTGCAAAATTCAATGATTGAAAAAAATTCTTTAAGGTGGAAAAGATAGAAACTTTGGCTCATATCCTCAAGTAAATACACAACTTTTCTTACAATATACTTAATGGAACACCTAATTAAACCAAAGAAGCAAGTAAAAGAGGACATAACAGAGCAATTGAAGTAGACAAAACTATATTTTAAATTAGAATTGATTAGCATTTAAGAAGTTTGCCCATCTTAGAACTCTGCCATAACCACTAACGTAGAATTGTTAATACATATTACATACTACAATAATTTATGACATACAAAGGACATAATAGGTAATCCTAGCCAGTACATGCAAGCATGCCTTCTTTTAACAATAACAATTGAAAGACAAAAAGAAAAAGAAATGAAAGCTAAATGAGTCAAACACAAAAAGATAAAGTGATCACTAAAGTTTATAACTGAACAAATTATTTGAAGTCAAACTAAACTAATAAGATCACTTCAAGCTCCTAAGTAAATAAATTGTGAAGGTTATCAAGCTAAACATTTTAAATTGACAATCAAAGTATTGCCAAAGAGATCAACGCTAAATGGAGGTCACCTCATTAACAATTAATGCTTTGCCATTTCTGACAATATACTGGATATCCCTCTTGTAAAATTCTTTGGCCTTCAGAGCATTCAATACAAACCTACAGTTTTTAACAGGGAAATTGAAACATAATCAATGTTGAAAGAAAAGAACCCATAATAGAACTGGTGAGAAGCCAGATTGAGATATTCTATGGTCAAGAACATGTATCAAAACACATACCTGGCCCAAGGATCGTTTTCATCCCATAAATCATTTGTCTCAAGAGCCATTTCAGCAAGAGCAACACCATCCTCTGTGAGTTCCACAGAGTTATCTTTGAGTTCTACATTGTAATGCTGCAGCCAGTGCTCAGCAAAAACGACGATGTCAAAACATGAGCCATTTATAATAGTTTATTAATGACAAGTACTAGACTTACTAGGCCTAATACAAGTAACTCTGCTACTTCTGCAGCAACTGGATACCGAGCAGCATCTTTATTTGCCTAACAAAAAAAGACAAAGAAGAAACATTTGACAACATCACCTATTATGAAAAATAGTAAGCATAAAAACCAATCAGTACACAAATTACCTCACCACTGATTAACAATGGATTTCTCCCTTCATCTATGAGAACTGAATCAACTTCATCCACAATAGCAAAGCGGAATGGATTTGGCCTGATTAGTGCAAGGAATCTTACAATTATTCAGACCAAATGAACTAGAGAAGTCAAAAGGAATAATAACTTACCACCTCATAACAAGTTGTTCTTTGTTTGCACAAAGATTATCCCGTAGATAATCAAAACCAAGCTCCTATAGAAAATTATAATTGTGAATGATAGTAGACAAAGTATTTAGCAATTTTTTTTTAAGAAAACTTAAACTCATAGCACCAAAACAAAACAAAACAAAAAGAAAAAAACTTACAGAGTTATTGGTGTATGTTATATCACAGTTATAGTTTAATCTTCTCTCCTTAGACTTCATCCCTCTCTAGATGATGGCAGCAGACCAGTTATAACTGCCCAAATTATAATTTTCGAAAGAAAAAAAGATATTCATGTAGCTTCAAAAGCATAAGCATCACATGAATACCCCACCTGGATAAGACCAACTGAAAGCCCAAGAAAACGGTGAATACGACCCATCCACTCTGCATCCCGCTGTGCCAAGTAATCATTGACAGTTACAACTACAAGCAAAGACAGATCCCCGTAAAATTTATGGATCAGAAGGTTTTAACATTCATGAGACAGATATTACACAAATACAGCAAGACTTTAAGGTATTGAATTTTTTTTTATAATAATATCCCTGGATTAGACAGATTTCATCAACTTCTTCATATAATATTTCCACCTAGACTTACAAGCAAAAGCAGTTTCATATCTAATGCTCCAATGCTTATGTCTCACAACCTAAAGTAAGGAACTGTAAAGAAATTGCATGGTGCAGTGAAGATAGAGCATATAAACTACAGATTATTTCACACTAAAAATAGTCTCACTTCTTTTGAAAAAGAACTGATCATAATGACTAACAAAAAATGAAATAGAAAAATAGCAATACTTGCCAAAGGAGAGAGCATGGCAGACAAACAACAATTTCTCAATCATGCATATGGTTACCCACACAAATGATGCAGCTTCTATTAATCATTGAAATGTTAGGAGAAAGAAAATTTATTATCTTGAGGAAAATCTCACCGTGGACCCCTTCACCGGTCAAGGCATTCAGATAGGCAGCTAAAGTTGAGACAAGGGTCTTTCCTTCACCAGTCTTCATTTCAGCAATAGAACCATCATGAAGCACAGCCCCTCCGATAATCTAAAGATACAATGCCATGGGATCTGAGTAATATACACTTGGTACTTTCTAGGGAGATCATAAATAAATTAATTCCTTCATTCAGACACTGTGCTTCTAGTTTAAACCTTCTAGTTCAACCGAAAAAAAAAAGGAAAAAAATGGCATTTATTGAATATACAATCTAAAAACTTTGCTATTTTATTCTTTCAAAAATCTATGGTCTTAAGAGTGAGTCAGTGTCACTGGATTATTTGATAATGAATCGATAGCACATAAGTGATACCTGAACATCAAAATGACGCATTCCTAGTTTCCTTTTTGCAGCTTCCCGTACAACTGAAAAGGCCTCTGACATGCCAACGAAAACCTATAAATATTTCATTCTACTTGCATGGATATATAGTAAAAAAAGGTTGAGATCAAGGAATTGAACTTCCTGACCAGCTTGGATATCAGCAAGCGTTTCCCCATCCCTCAATCGCAGACGAAATTCCTGCGTTTTCGCAGCCAACTAACACACAAATGTTAGTTTACTTAAAATAACAATTCCCGAACAAATACGCAGTAATTGATGGGGGTGTTATGTGATTCCTTTTATCAAATATAATGCACGAAGCAAAATACAAATTCCACTTGCACGAAGCTCAATTAGTTCCCCAATAAAATGCATATACCTGTTCATCGGACAGCCTGGAAACATAGGGTTCGAGAGAATTGACAGAGTTAACCAAGCGCCGGTAGTCCCAAACAACCCAGTAGTTCAAGTTGGTAAAGTCGGTCCACCGCTCCATCAAACCACTTACCAGATTCGACTGAACAAGAGAAGCAGCACCCACAGTGTTAGCATCACATTATAGATTTTTTTTTTTTAAAGTGAGAGAAGAGACCTTGAGGGAGGAGGCAACGACCAGCGGACGGACACGAGAGCGGCGGGTGGAGCGAGGGGAAGGGGAGAGGAAAAGGAGAGGGAGGTTTCGTTTTGGGGAGGCAAGAGGAGTTGAGGGGAAGATAGGAGGAGGGGCAGTGAAGACGGCGGCCGCGGCCGCCACCGCCATCCCCTCCCGCGAAGCGAGCAAGAAGAGGTTTTGTGGGTGGGAGGGAAGGGGAAGTGCGCAACTCAAACTGCAGGTTTTTGCCCCCGATAATCATGTTTGTCGGACAAACGGCATCCGGCCGTCTATTTGGACGTACTTCGGTTCCACATTTTTCAGTCTCCACTCTTGTCTCCATCTTTGAGAGAAGTTTGCTAAACCAGCTATAAAATTTGAAAATGGTTATTAATTAATATATCTGATGTTCTTTTATTCAATAAAATTGTTGAAAAAGATCTATTTCATAAAAGTGAAGATTGGATTTGTAATTATTTAATTTAATCAATCGTTTTATTAAAAAATTGA
This sequence comes from Piper betle, assembly GCA_033002965.1. Lineage (NCBI taxonomy): Eukaryota > Viridiplantae > Streptophyta > Magnoliopsida > Piperales > Piperaceae > Piper > Piper betle. Next base: position 24,214 of record JAURVB010012945.1, on the reverse strand, counting down.
TGGGAATTAGTTCATTACTTGCATTTGACAATTAAATGCACTTATAATCAATCATCAATAATCAGTCATCAATCAATCACATTAAAATGATCCACTTAAATCCCACCCGCACTCTACTTATGTTCATGTTCAAGTGTGTATATATATTTAGAATGAACCATCAGGCCTGCATAACGTCAAATCATCCTGACGATTAGGAAATACAACAAATAGTTTATAAGAGAATTTAATGACCGAAATATTTTATCGTAGATGTTCGACGTACTGTTTAAAATTAATTGCGCAGACAGAGACAATGACCAGTCGACGTTTGTCAGCGCAAATGTGAAACACCGGGAAGGCGTAACATTTAGCAAATGATAGAGAAGGAAGATGCTCTTTATGATAAAGCTACACATTGAGCACAGGCGCATCCATATTTCATTGTCACCATCTTCGATACTAATAGGTGCTGATCAATTCGTTTCTCCCTCCGCTCCCACTTGAGAGAAAGAAAGACTCAATTATAATGTTTTGTTAAAATTTCTTTGTTTAAGATCATGCTCCGATCAGATCAATGTTAGATGCTGGTCTGAAATGGCCGGTAAGTCTTGAGGTCGACGACCATGCCGGCAATGGAGCCGGCAGCGGCGGCGACGGTGATGACGAGACAGGCGAGGCTGAGTACCTGGAGGCATACCCACTTGGTACTCCACTTGGGAACCTTCTTCTGACAGATATACATCTCCACCGGGAAGTAGACAGTGAGTGGCCAGAAGCCGATCGCCCCCAGTAGCCCAACCACGTCGTTGAAGAAGGGGAGGAGCATGGAGATGACGGTGGTGAGCACGACGAAGGCAGATCGCCAGCAGAGGCGGAAGAGGTTGAGGTTGTAGCGGCGGGCGCCGGCCAAAGGAAGGGAAAGGGTGATCTCCTTGGCGGTGAAGGTGGAATGCGGCCATTGCTGGGACGACCATTTTTCCACGAAGGCGAAGAGCGGCTGGCAATATACCTGGTACCCTCCCACGAGGTGGACGACGATGGCGGCGTTGGCGATGTCGATAAGCCAGTTGGGCTTGTAGAAACCAGTAAGAAGGTTGCCGGGCGCTGCGTCGCCGAAGGCGGCATACCCCATGCACCCGCACAGCATGTAGAAGGCCGTCGTCACCCCCACGCTCAACAGCGTCGCCTTCTTCATCGTCTTCGCCTCTCTAGGCGGTGATCTTATCGTATCCTATGCACATATAGTTCGTCATCCATTAAACTAATCAATTGGATGAACAGTATATATAAAGTCAGCTTTCATTGATCAATATGCTTTAAGTTAGTTACTTGAATTTCGATGAGGATGAGGGAGTAGGAGTAGGCGAATGCTATGTCACCGAAGGCTTGGAAGCTCCTCCACACTTTCTGGGTCTCGGTCACTGCTCCAATGTTGATGCCCGTCAGACTCCCTTGGAAAGTGCCCGTCTCTGTTTCGTTATTTATTCCACATGATCAGTCGAATGAAATTCTTAAGTACTGAGTGACAATCAAAACGAAGCTAATTATTATAATTGCGAGTTTTGTCATCATCACCTGCAACTTTGGCGATGCCGAGAGCAAGGCCGATGGTGGAGTAAGTGAAGGACATAACGGCGGCAACAATGGAAAGCCACCATATCTGATCAAAGTCCGGAATCTGTGAAAAGATGATCTCGGCCACGCCAAACATGATCATGTATGGGTTACTCGACACTTTACAACCATCCTTTCCCCCGCCATTGTGGATGCAGCTGGATCTTTTGATCTCCCTTTTCATGCACATAAAACCCAAAAATTAATGCAAATTGCAATCGAATTTGATGCAAATCTTTCATTTAGCTAATATATTTTATATAACGTTTAAGTAACTAGCTAGAGCGAACTCACATCATGCTGATGGAAGCAGCGATGGTATATCCGATGGCAACCCCAAACAGATTGAGGTATTGGATTATGCCGCACACCTTCACCTTGACTCCGCCTGCAATTGACGCAATATTAGCATATCTTAAAAAGGGTGACATCTTAATGGGTCCTGTACTAAGTTAATTAACTAGTTTAATTCATTTTTAAATTTGAAAGAAAATTACCGAGGTTAGCACGGACGGCATCCATGTAGGTGTAGCTACGCTTGCCGGTGTCGGGATCACCGGAGCGGTAGCACTCGGCGAGGAGAGTGGAAGTGCAGTAAGTGACATAAGAGAACAAGAACATGGCGATGGGACCGGCAACCCATCCCAGCTGGGCAATGGCCCAGGCCAGTGATAGCACCCCCGACCCAATCACCGCCGTTATTATGTGGGCGCTTGCCGTCCAAACGTTCCCTGGACTCGCAAAGAATCATATCCAACGATTATCAATGTTTTTGTATTCGATTCAAAGGAGCACATTCATTTATAACATACCAAAATAAATAAACTTAAAAGAGTTATCATAATTTTTTGCTCACCAGTCCGCTTGGCCCGTCCATCGTCGTCGAAGCATTTGTAAGGGTCCTGCTGCTCCACGTCCAAGCAAGCACCATTCATCTCCCCGGCCAAGCCCATCTTTGGCAAACAGAAACCAAACACTGGAGGACGGAAAAATACTCGATCCGATTTAATTCCTGCAACTTTTAATGTTTGTCGGTTGCCTGTAGGCTGTAATTGGCAGAGAGCCAAAGACGGTATCTGGACTAGAATTCAGACGAGATGGTCGATGATCGATTACGACGCCAAGGCTCACGAAAACCAAGTGCTATAAAACTCAAAAGAAAACTCGACTCACTCACTCAAACAAATAAAGAGGAAGAATGATGGGGCAGAGCGAGATTATGAGATTATGAGAAGCTCGTACCTTGTTTCGGACAAGTCGATAGCTCCCTCTCGAAATTTTTGAAGTACAAACAGAGGGAGTGGGAGGGAGCCGGGGCTTTGACTTGTGAGGCCTCATCTATCTCTACCTACGTCTTATATAGATCGCCAACTAAGTTAACCCGTATGTGTCAATTATAACATCTTTTTTCCAAGGATCAATTATAACATTTTTACAAAAAAATTTAAACAATATATATATAACAGTTTTGCTATCAACACTTGCACGTGTGCGCCATTGTAACCACTCTTTTCCTAAAAAAAGAAAGAAAGAAAAACCGAATGGTGACCGTCCCTGCTGCAATGGAATGGTTCCCCGTTGGTGGAAGCTTAGTAGGTGATAGTCATATATATATATATATATATATATATATATATTCCACTTCGTTACCTTTGCAAATTAAACGCATGCACATACATATAGTAGATTACAAATTAGAAGTATTTAGGATTTTTGGTTTTTTTGAAGTAAAGTGGACAAGTAGGGGAACAGTTTGACTAAGAAAGCTTTGCATAATACAAAGCCAGATGTTGGATTTGTTCTCTAAGCCAGCTAGATGCCAAGGTCTGTGGACAAGAATTGTTGGCTTTGACAATTGAACTCCTTTAAACTTTTAACGACGATCATCAAATTATCATATATTTATGTTGCACGCTCGGCGGCGGCGAGGCAGCAACATCCTTCCAAAAACACGATTTTGCAGAAAGCTTCAAATTAACAAAGATCATTTGAAGGCAGTCTCCTTATAGAGAAAAAAATAATATAAAATTCGAAAATTTGTTCTAAAGTACGCCTTTGATGAAATTTTGTGGCTGTAAGTTATTTAATAAGTAAGATCGAAAAATTACTGACGTAGGGGTGTTAATGTCTCGACCTTGTTTCCAATTTAAACAGACAAGATATTTTTCATTCATGTTAGTTGGTATTTTTAGCATTTTTTTGACATTTTATTAAATAATATTACATAAAGGTTTCTTAAGATTACTCATCGTTGAAATCAATGAAGTTTTCACTTCTCCGCAAACTCATCTGTTTTATTACAAATAAAATCATGCATGTAGTGCATTTGCGTACATAGCAGCAAGGATGATCAGTAAATACGAGGGGTGTGACTAAATGGTTTCCATGACATTAATCGACGTGTCACCTGAGCATTTTTTTAGGCCGTCTTCATCTGTTCACTGTTTTAATTAATGAATGTTCTCTGTTTGTTGGTTATAATGTCTGTCTCTTTCACGAAGTGCTGTCACTATATATCCATGCACGTCGAACAGAACGAAATACAAATCTGCTGCTTCATATTAGATAACTGCCTGCCTTTGCTTGCCGCGATAATAAAACCTTGAACTTCTCATAACTGAACTAAACTCAATAGAGAAAAAAGAAAGAAGAAACAAAAGAAAAAAAATAGAAACAAGGAAGAAGAGATGTTAATTTAGTATTTGAAGCCATCCGGAGCAACAAGGTGGGAAGTAGGAATAGATCATGGGAGCTGATGATGGAAACTTGAATAATATGGACGGTGGGCAGCAAATTGGAAAGCGTTATCTTCGGTTACAACGTTACACTTCCGAAGTATCCAAAGGACCAATTTGGCATGCAACTTGTCGTCTTTCAACACAGGACTTGGACCAGTCTAAGTCTCAGAATATGGCCTCTTCACTCTCCACCTCCCATAGTCGCATCTCATTCTAAATGCACGGCCCAAACACTTTGCCTCAACACATTTGTAGAAAAACCAATGCTCATTCCTTCAAACTCTGGCCTAGGGGGTAGCATAAAGCCATAAACTGTTTAGGAGTCTAGATATATATACAATAAATAATAGAAATATCTTTATTTTTTTAACGTTATCATTGCTTACGGTACCGGAAAAGAGGTGAATTTTTTTCTTTTCATTACTAATAACAGCTCTTTTTATTAAATAAAAAGCTGAGAGGCAAAAAAAGGTGTGGTGGCATGAGCATAAAATTTATATGCCTTATTTAAGGGCAAATTTCTTGAAGATTCCACAACTGGAAGACCTGCTTGCTTTCTCCGACAAAAACAACTTGAAAACTAAATCTGCATGTTCAACACGCAAGCAGTAACTATAGAGTCATATATGCACACCGTACAAAGGCAATACTCAACTTCAAATCGAGGCTGTGAGCATGTTGCATGTGATAGAACGGAGTCAAATAATGGCACTGTTCAAGTTTTACACAGGATTTACCTTCTTTTAATGGAAGTTGAGTTTAATAATAGATACAAAGAGGGATAATATTAACAGCGGGCCAACACTTAGAAAAATTTTGATGTCCACATAGAAATACATCTTCAAAAAATGAAAAGCAAAAGCAAAATATAACAAAGAAAGAATAAAAGACGCCAGCAAGGACATTTGAATAAGTCGGTAAAATACTACGGCCATCCCAAATACTCAAGAATGAACCAATTGCATTCGCTTACGCCCATAAAATCAATTTACATTTACAACCAGCCTCTAGTCATTGTATGTTTTCCAACCCGGTAGGAATGAAACAGTTGAATTCCAGCAATCCATGACAAGCAAGCCGTCGATGCACTCCATTTTCTCTTTTCATATTGAGTCACAAAATGAAATCCTCGTACATCTTTTAGTTTTCTTAGAACAGTTCCTCAGAATTGAACTTATTCCAGGCTTCCTGTTTGAATATCTACATTGTCAGGGGCTATATATGCAAGCCAACATACTCAATTATTATAAAACCTATAAGTTCATTATTCCTATCTTAAAGAACGTAAACAGTCTGCTACAATATCTATAACAAAAGTTACGAGCTACTACAAAAAATATCTAGCTAACTTATTCTACTCAAAACAAAATAGTATAAGTCCAATTTTGACTTATATTTCTACAAATTTGTACACAAACAATTCACATCAAAGTTCTCTGTTCCATGCTTGTAACAAGAGGAACTCAATGCTAACATACAAGGACTATAACAGTTACAAACATGCATTTTTGAAAGGCAACACAGAAAGTCCAAGTGATGTTCAATTCAGAAATTATAAGTAGACCAAGCCATATATGCAAATATGAAGTTTCATAATACACTTCCGCTTTCCTCCCTTTCTATAAAGAGTTGTGTTAGAAAGGTGATACCACATAAATACTGGCTTGTTTCTTTGAGGTATTTGTGTCATATATTTTATTGGGCAAAAAAATTCCATCACGCTACCCATCCCGACCTCACTGGAAATAAATTATGATTAGCAACATTCAAGGAACAAACTTGAAGAGAATCCTACTAGAAAACTTTTATGACTCTAACATGATTGATATTAATACTCAAAAGACAAAGAAGAGAGCTGTTGGTGCATGAACTAAGAAGCAATTTCTTCCTGTTAAACAATTCGTAGAGAAAAATGTATACTATTGGAAAAAATCGAGGCAAAATTTGGTGTTAGACTCAAATAGAGCCTGGTAGAAAAAGCTTAATCTTTTCAATTGCAGAAGAAAAGCACAGCCGGAGTACTACACAGGTTGTTCTCTTCCTTCAAGCCTTAACATAAAATGGTAAAAAGCTAAAACACCTATAAAGAATAATCTAGAAAATACGCTCTACAATAGCATAGGACTCCACAAATAAGAAAATAACTGTATCCTAGACAACTGAAAATAGAAAGAGGGGCGTAAAATTTGTTCACCAGAAATAGGAGGTTTAGATGCTATTTAATTAAAAATACATTCAATTAACATCATATCATCACAAGGCTGATTAGCGACTAACCTTGAGAAGATCAAACACCTTTTCTGCAATATACTTTTGCTGTAGGGTAGCACCTTTCTGTTGCACTTTGTCAGGGTGGATGCACAATGTTGCCTTTCGGTAAACTTTTTTAACAGAGGCAGCTGTAATTAAATCGACCAACGAAACTGGCTGCCAACCACATTCAGGCCAAAGAACCTGTACATGAACATAGGCATTTGCTTATTCATTAAAATTAGATTCTTATACTCGTCATGGTTAATAATCATGGAAGAAGAGAATAAATGGTCATTCTATTGCTTGTGCCATGACATAACATCATGAAATTAGAAAAGGACAATGTGTTCAGGTATAAGAGAACCACTAAATCAAGCAGATCTAAAATATATTTAGTAATAGCTATAACTTAAATAGAGATTGCAATTTAAACAGGTAAGAACGCTAATTATTTTCACAATAGAAGTGAGACATAAGCATCATGCACATGATATCTCCAGACAGTTAATAATTGCATAATGAAAAAATCAACTGAAAAGAAAATCTTAATGCTATGAATTCACTCCACAAAGAATAGGATTATCAAGTGTACCGCAGGAATAGGGTTCTGTCTACTAAACCCCACTATTTGAGATTAGGCTAGATGCGATGACAATAGTGGCGATATCAATATGCATGATTTAAGCACTCTGTTATCAGCACAACAACAAAAAGAACACAAACTCACAAGTTGAGACAAAAATAAGTAAAATATATATATACACATAAGTAGCAAATATAGTAATTGGCAATTGGATGTTGGAAGGAAGCTTTAGTTCAAACTTAATAACAGGGGAAATACGATAAGCAAAGTTGCATGGCAGCATGCGGCTTCTAAAATTTTCATGTGCCTAACTACACGAGCATTAATAAAGTTTAAGGAAGTTGGTCACTCTAATATTCCCCACAGAATTTCTAATTCACATTGCGTTTAATTTGTAGAAAATTTTTTCCACTAGCAATTCAGTATGGGCTTTGTATGGTAAGTTTACTCGTGAGACGAAGTATATGAACAGAAGGACTACCTAGCTGAGCCAAAAATAAGCACTTGGCAGCTCAAACTATGAAGCACTTTGTTTCAAACTATTAAGCAGTTGGCAACTAAGATAAGGTAAAATATTTTGTAGGAATCCATTATGTGTAATGCTAGAAAGTTCTTTTAGACATTTCCCAGGGATGAACGGACTGTAAAAGAGCAAACAATGTCAGTGACTATTTTCTGTCATGAATGTTCGCATCTTCACAAGAAATAGATTATTGTTATTCACCTGAAATCTTAATTTAACTAAAATTTTCTCTTCTCTAGTTCATGTATTGCATTATTGGGAACCAATATCTAAGGAGTCTAGCTAAGAATATCATAATTATTCTATGCAATGTCAGCCTTAGATTGCAATTTGATTTGTAAGATATTCATAAATTTAGCAAAGTTGTGCTGGATTATCGTTTTCCTCCAATGCAATGCGATAGATTTGATGTATACTTTTATGGAGGAAATCAATTTCTCACATACAAATATCTGAATAGACATCGAAGAGGAACACAACAAAATGGTTCCTTGGCGCAAAAATTATTATCTTCATGATTTTGTCTCATCATTTAATAGCAAAAGCCATCATTTGATGATGATGACGATCAAAGAATTAAAAGAGAACTTTGTAAAATTCAACTTACACACTGCAAAGTTGACAACAGCGCCCGCAAATTGCCTTCTTTTCCAGAGGCCCAACGCTTGATCTCAATATCCAGTCTTTCAGCAATTCTCTGGAAAAAAAACATATGTAAGAAAAAAATATGTAAAAGGAAAAAAGCTTTGAGCCTTGAACTGTATAGAACAAAAAATTCAATTCATGCTAATGTACACAACTTCAAACCTCTTGAATTTAAAGATATTTACTTCATATAGATAAAGCTTACATGTCGCTCTTCCTGCTCCCTCTGAGTTTGAATGTCACGTTCGTTTTTATCAGCCAAAGCTTTTGCCTGGAATGCCAAGATAGTTACAAGACTGATAATAAGCTAATTTGTACTATGAAATGACATTCAAGAAATTCAGGCACCAATAGAACAATCAATAATTTCAATTTTGATGAGAAACGCGTAAATACGGTAACAGCTAACTAAAATATACCGCACGCTCACGTGTCCGCATATAACGCTCATATCTTGCTTTACGCCTTTCTTCACTTTCACCATCAATTTCTTGGAACTCGGTAGATGATGCAACAGCTTACATTTTAAAACATAGCACACAGATTAGAATTTTAATTATCCTAATATAGCACTAGTAATAGTCATAAAAGTACAAATAACGAGAGAAAGTATCTAAACCTCCAAAAACAGAAGTAAGGTCATCTATAATATTTGCAGTTGAAGATGCTTTCCTCATATTGGATGAAGTCCCAGCAGCTCTTGCAGCATCAGTGCTTTTAGTTTGAGACTGGGAATCAAAAAGATCCTGTACCATCCAAACAAACTTTAGCAAACAAGTAACAATAATAAAATCTCATATATGTAAGGCTGGGATTGAGAATACCAAATAAGTATCGAAACATTAGAACAGTTAGACTAGCAAACTGACGAAAAAACAGCATTGACTTGGATAGAAAGGTAGCCCATGAACTGAATTGTGAAAAAATTGGAGAATGGAGACTGGTGACTGTAACACATTGAAATTTGGGTGCATGTGCACTACGAAATAAATCACAAATTAACTGATGCACAAGTCATTATGAACATTAATTAAAGAAAATAAATTCTCTTTGGCAATTTTTATTACATCGTTTATTATACAAGAGTTCTTTCCTTAAAACAAATCACTGAACAAAACTCTAGAAAAAAACATTAGGCTTATGGTCACTTACCGATGCAGCCCTCTGCCTTGGTGCACTGGTTGGCCTAGCACTCATTCCAAAGCACGACTCGCTCTTCTGTTGTCTCTCCCTGGCAGCAGCAGCAGCTCTATCTCTGGCCTCAGCTTGAGCTCTTAACCGAACTTCTGCGGCAGCTCTCTCCACTGCAGCCCTTTCACGTGCTTGTCTTTCCCTTGCTTCTGCAGCAGCCTTCTCAGCCCTTTCCCGTGCCTCAGCTGCAGCCCTTTCCCGTGCCTCAGCTGCCGCTTTTTCACGAGCTACAGCAGCTGCTCTTTCACGAGCTACAGCGGCAGCTCTTTCACGAGCCTCAGCTGCTGCTTTTTGCACAGCAGCTCGTTCAGCTCTTAAACGAGCCTCATTAGTTGCTTTCTCCACAGCAGTTCGCTCAGCTCTTAACCGTGCCTCAATTGCTGCTCTCTCTCGAGCTTCCCTTGTAACGATTTCAACTGCTCGTCTAGCCTTTTCCCTTTCTTCCTTCTCCTTCTCAATTCTCTTTCTTTCTTTTTCTTTCTCTTCCTTTTCTCTTTGTTCTCTTTCCAACTGTTCCTGCCTATCCCTATTTTCTCTTTCAGACACGCTGTGACTAGTCTTGTCATCCTCATTCATTTGAGCTGAATCTCTATTATTAGCAGCTTTATCATCTTTTTCTGTTTCCCTTACTTCATTTGCATGTTTGAACTTTGTTTCCGCCTTATCCATAGCTTGCTTCGTAGCAGCAGCAGTGAAATTCGCTTCTGAACCTTCCTCACTAAAAGGAATATTTGACCACCCATCAATTGGAGGTCGAGGATGCCCACCAATGGAAAATTCTTCCAGTTCATCTATTGCAGAACTAGGAGGGTTCTTCATCTTCTTTTTTCCATCACCAAAACGAATATTTGAGCACCCATAACCTGGAGGTTGAGGATGCCTGTCAATGGCAAATTCTTTGAGTTCATCTACTGCAGAATGAGGAGCATTCTTAACTGAATCATGAGACTTTTTTTCCCCATTCATGTCAGCACTTGACACCAGTGGCTTAGGTGGAGGTCTAGCAGGTGGTGGAGAAATTGTAGGTTGCGTAAACAGAGGAATTTCAGATACGCTTAACCAGATTTCATCTAAATTTTCATTGTTTCCATCAGACCTAGGAGACAAACCAATACCTGTTTTTGTCTCCATAAAATCAGGACCCATATTAGGAGGTCTACTACCATTTGCAGAAACATGAGAATCTGACACGCTGGTTGGAACATCAAAGAGAGTTGAACCAGATTCTATGTTTCTACATGATGCTTTAGTAGATTCTCCAGAAGCATATGATGAATCTACACTTCCACCACCACTGGAACTCTTCAGCTTAATATTCACAAACCCGTCAAAGCCATCTACTTCATCAAATATTTCGCCATTAGGAGAAGAATTATCAGCTTTTCTGTAGTCAGAGGTGCAAGGATTGTTCATATCTTCTGAGGACTCTGAAGAACGATACGTTGAACTTGTGACTGATTCTAAAAAAACAAAGGGATCTTCTAAGTATGCTGACTTGGACTGTGTTGAAGAAACTGTGGATGGAGGGACCACATTATTATTCTCTTCCGTGTCCCTGCAAAATTATTACCAAAGAACAGGAAAACTGAATCCAATCAAAAAGCCATTTTTTAATAAAAAGGAACACCTTGGGGCAGACTGTACAATAAGTTGATCAGTTATCAACCGTTAGAGAAGACATTGCATTCCTTCAAGTCAAAATGAACCACAAACCATTCGATCAATCATTTTTTCGAACAAATCTTCTGCATACATCTTATTATGACGGAGTATAATTCTAATAAAGCAAAGTCCAAATGTGACTTGAAAATCCTTAGAACACAAGAATTCTAAACGCATCATATCTCGGCATAAGCTAAAGAAATAGAATCTACCTGCTCTCAACTGTGGTTCCCCCAAAGCCAGGCAGGAGGTCATCAAGCCCTGAATAGCCATTGCTGGGCTGACTCTTGATGGAAAAATCGATCCGTACAGCAGGCTCCTCCACTGCAAAGCTTCCAAGCAGGTCCTCGTAGGGAGACGAGGAAGCCCGATTACTAGGTGCCGGCCCAGGGGAAGAGAAGGAAGCACCATCGTACTTGGCCGAGAACGCAGTCTCGACACCGGCAACGCCGTCGAAGATGTCAAAGTCGTCGTCGTCGTAGACGGGCTTGTCGCAGGACGGCGGCGGTGGCCACGTAGCATTGGTCGGACGAGGCGGCCCTCCGAAGACATCGTCAGCAAAGCCGGCGTCTTTGTGGTTGTGGAAGAGAGGGGCGGCAGCCGAGGTGCTGTTGTTAGGGTTGGGGGAGGGGACGGCGTCGGGGTTGGGGCGGAAAGCGGTCATTGGCGGGGACCTGCGCTGGGGCAGGAAGCCCAAGTCCCGGGCGAGGTCGCCCAAGTCGTCCATTGGAGACCGATCCCCGGTCAGATCCGACGTTGTTGAAAGGCCGACGTCGGAGGAGGAAAGACGGAGCTCTTCCGTCGTGTGTACCCGGCTCGGGCTACTTGTTGGGGCTTTTATCCTATTTTCTTCTTCCGCGTTTCACTACTTCTCCTTCTCCTGCTGGAATTTTTTTTTATTTTTTCCCCATGATTTATTTTAGAAGAAATCACTGTTAAATGGTAACAAAGATAGAGTATTCACGATTCAACGAAATTTTAACTGTAGTTTTTTCCGAATAATAAAAAATAACCTCCCATTTGGGTTAGTTTTGGGCAATGGCTTAAGAGATCTTGTTTGACTTTTATCGAAGAACAAAACAATAGGAAGAACAGATATGTCTGCCTCTCTTGTTGTTGAGTGTCGTTTGTTGTTCTCAACAATGGGCAGGGGGTAATGGTGTAAATAAATTGAGTCGAATCGAATAAAGTTGTTATTTAATTTGATTTAATTTTTAAGAAGTAATGTTTAAATGTTAGATAACCCCTTGATTTATTATAGACGGAGTAATTTGTTTAAAATTTATGGTGTTTGAGATTGACTCAGTTTATTATGTTCTTGAGTTCAGCGAATAATTATATTTAGCTCGAGTTCGACTTATACAGGATTAAATTTTTTTCTAATACTATATAAATATAATATGACCTCAATTGTACTAACGAGCAGAGGCAAGCTAAGTATTTTTTGAGTTTAAATATATCGCCAAGCCGAATACTCCTTAATTCAAGTTTTGTTTATTATTCAATGAGATATTTATTTAGAGTTAAATATTTTTTCGAACACAAAATTAATAAGTACGAGTTTATGCTGAACCGAGTTGAACGTAAAATACACGCGAGCCGGTTTGGCTTGTTTATACCCCTAGGGGCACCGTCATCTAATGCCCGACGAGCCAATCCCGACGCCCCTCACCTGATCACCAAGGTAGTCTGTGCTGATCGACCCTAGTCCGTGATGAGCCTTCTTCTATGGAGGGGAGCAAAATCGCTTTCTTTGTTATTAAGTTCTGTAATGCACAAGTAGATGTTAGATTTGTGGGCTAAAAATATTTTGCATGATGGTTATTGCTGATTATTGAAACCATTTTTTTGTTGTTGGAGTTGTCGTTTTATTACAAGCCTATTGATTTAGTAGTGGGGGCGTATTTCTTCCCGATTCAATAGAGTTGTATCTTTAATTATCCTTTTTATCAATTATGCTCCTGGATAATAGAGAGACATGCTGACGTCGATAACCTTTGTTGACCTCTTCTTCGACAGTGTCCTCGTATTTATATTGCAATTTTTAAGTAGAAGGGTATTTGTTACGTGAGGATTACTATTTGCACCCTAATGCTAATCTTAGTGTTATCTTATACATTTGAATCCATTTATATTTAAGTCTCGTAAAAGAAAATTAATTTATATGTATTTATGTTACGTGACAACCAATGTATATGTTGTCAAACGATGTGTCTTTTATTAGTCTTGTTAACCAATTGTCATGCAATATAGCAAAGGCTAGTGTGTCTTGTATTTTTTGTTAGATTGATTTTATTTATTATGACAAAAAATATAGTGGATTTTGTTTCTAAGTGTTACCGAAAAATCAAGAGAATTATTGGATGAACCAACTAATTTGGTCAACTTTATATTAATTAAAAATAATTGGCTAGTTTTATTCATAAATAAATCTTAAATAATATTATACGTAATATTAATTACTCCAATTTCATAACTTTACGATTTATTTCCTATAGGACATAACAAATGCATAAATAGTCTTATTACAAGTCAATAATACATTAATTTCTATGCAATATACATTGACTTCTATGAGAAAGAACTACATGCGCATCTATTCATAAGCAGAAGAGCTACATATATTCATTGATTTTTTATTATTTGTCTCTACACCATTTACTAATGATCTACAGCCACATTATTAGGTATGAATAATTGTTTGTCTGATTCCAATTTCTACCCAATCAGAAAATTAAGTATCCGAAGAGGTAGCAGTAGTTGCACTTGCTTACTGCCTACAAAATTTTATTGTTGTTCGCTACCACCCAAATTATGACCATCAACAAATCACGACGCCAAGAGGCAGAAGACCCTTCCCTTTGGTTATTCACCAAGGTGTACATGGTACCAATAGCAAAAGAGAAATCATATTGACCTGCAGGATGCATGATTTCCACTATGCTTGTGTTTGCCATTTATTAAAAAATATTAAGACTCGGAAGATAGGTTATGATCGGAAACAAGAGTTGGCCAAGACACAAGAAGTGAGGAGGGAGGCGACGCCCCTTGTGAAGGCAACGGAGGAGGACTTGCAGAGGAGAGGAGGCTCATGGGATAATATTGGAGTGGAAAGTTGTTGGTATGGTGGTGGTGCTCTTGTATTGTTGGAAGAAGAGGTGACGATGGTGATGGAGGGGGTGCATCACTGCGTAGTTGGGAGTGAGCAAGACACGGGTACTGGTTGGAGGGAAGCCGAAGAACACGTAACCATTTTTAAAATTTGTATATCAATTATCAGTAAATTCTATCATTTTATCATTTAATAACAAAAACAACCATAAATTTTATTTTTATTAATATCAAAGTAAATAATGGATAAAAGTCATGAATTTTACTAACTAACTAACTAACTAACTATATATATATATATACATTAAAAAGACTAATAATTGCTAAATAAACTCTAAAATTATATTATTAATGAGCTGAAAGGTAAAATATTTTTTATTGAATTTTGGACCATCAAAAATAAATTAAATTTGAACCATCAAAATTTTAAAAAATATAATATAATATAATTTTTGGGTGTTTGAATGTCCTGGTGTGATTGCTGATTCATTGTCTCTGCTACAATTAAGTTGATGTCTTTAAATGTTTCTTTCTAATTTGATGTTTTGATATTTACTTTGAATATTAATTGTTGATTTGCATGATTGAGATTGGATTCTAATGGTTATGGATTGATTGTAATTGATTTGTGCTCATAGTGAATTTTGGTCAATTTTAGGTTATTATGGTTTGATCTAATCTAAGGGATTCCACTTCAATTTGGTGTTGTCACTCTATTGGTGTTGTGATCTTATTTGTTGGTGATTTTGTTTGTTATTGTCAGAATTGGGGAGTTGGTGATCTTGGGAGTCCAAGTGTTTGATGAAATACTATTTCATGCATTGTTTGTGCTAATTCTCCAACAAGTGGTACTATAGCTTTATAATTCTTGATTGATTTATTTGATTCTATGTTTGATTTCTGAGGTGGTTTGGACAAGATGTCGAAGGTTACAAAGTTTGAAATTCTTAAATTCGATGAAAAATAGTTTGCTACGTGGAAGGTGAAGATTCATGTCATCTTGGTAAAAGATGGATGTGTAATCACTATGAATAAGGAGGACCAAAAACCACAAAGAATAACATATGCACATTTAAGGGGGAAGAATGAAATTGTTAAGGCTTATATTCTCTTGGTATTGGAGGGGATAAGATATTGTTCACTATGCAAATGGTGGATACCACCAGCAAGGATTTGTGTGAGAGTCTTAACCGGATTTATAAGGATAAATTTTTATTTAACAAGATATATCTCTAACAGCAATTGTACAATCTCAAGATGAAGGATAAAACATCGATTCCTGATCATTTAAATGTGTTTAACTCATTGGTGAATGAGTTGTGAAGACTAATGAGGAAGAGCAAGTAACTATTCTCCTTTATTCAATATTGGATGTCCAGGCACAAGTTTGTCGCCCCCATGATTTGTGCTTCGCTTTGAGTTAGAGTCAGAGAGTTTGGTGGGACCAAAGGCGCCTTTGTTGTGTAAAAAAATTGTGTGAGCTAGAAGATAAATAAAATATCGCAAACGAGGAATAAACACTCATAATTTTTCCGTGATTCATTAAGGTTTAACTCAAATCCCTAAATCAGTCCACGATGAGATTGTAATCACAATTCATTAATTTTTCTTTAATTTTACACGTTACACAAAATGGTGAATTTTGTCGCCTTTTAATTGATCTGTCTCTAATAGCATTGATTTTAATGATTTGGTTCATCCCTTTCTTGACTTTAAATCTTTAAAATAACCTCACCACTATGTCCGGAGCATCAAAAAATCGCGGGGTAGCAAATTTCGTCTCAATCCAAAGTCGAGAAAGCCTTCAAATTATTTTCAGAGTGATAATAGGTTGAATCGAACCATTTTGGGTTGGTTTAGAACAAATAAATGCTGAACCAAGCTGGGTGGCGTATGCAAGTGCTAGGCTAAGGTTGGGTGCACCATGTGGTCAATGGCATGTGTGCCCGTAGCCAAGACGTGTAGCAAACAAGTAACAAATAGGATGCAAGCAATTCAATCACGATCACGATTCACAGGCAACAGAAAGTGGTCATGTTTTGAGCAAAGTAGGTGGATTCAATCTACTAAATAGGTCTAATGGACATGGCTGCAGTGGTGGTGCAATGCCAATTTCGAGGCTCCAGCTTCGGTGTTCCAAGCAACGGCATCGAGAGGCGACAACCCAGAACGGTAGATCTCAGACTAGTGAGGGGATTGGCAGTGGTCCGACGATTGATGGTGGTGCCTTACTGTGGTGGGGCTTGATCTAGGATTGTTTTCGGAGACAAGGGCGATCTATTGGAGGTGGCGACTTGTCCTGCAGTTGCTGTAGTCTATTAAACGAAAAGATGGCGACTTGCAAGTTCTGCATAGCTCCAGCGGGCCTCTTTTGGGTCATTTTCTGGCGACTGGTGGCTCTTTCGACAGCAGATCTAGACTTGAGTTTTTTAGCAGTATTGAGGGAAGTCCGATGGAAGTGTCGGTTTGCTAAGGGCTGGCCGTATGCACGTCGACAAGGTGGCTGCTTGACGCTTCTTGCTGCTGCTACGCTACTCCGACGAGCTGTTTCTTGAAGATTTTCCGGCGACGAAGGTCTTCTTCAGTGGTGGATCTCGAAGGGGTTTTGTTTTCGGCTATGAAGGGAACTCAAAATGGAGGTTGTGGTGTGGACGAAGGATGCTTGGGCTGACCGGGTGCACGCCAATAAGGTGGCTACTTTATGCTATTTCTTAATTAGACAGGGCACTTTTCTCGACTTTTTTGAAGAGGGTGGCTGACGATGATTGTGGTTCTCAGCTGGGTTGGGTTGGGAGCACTCCAAGCTCTGCACCGGTGGGCTAAGGGGTCGTTAGAGATGGATCTCCGACGAGGGGCTCCTTCCCTTCCTTCTTCTCTCTTTTCTTTCTATCAACATATGACTCCCCCAAAACAATCCCCCATGTTTACTTCTTTTTTCTTAGTCATTTATAGAACAAGAGAAAAAGAGAAGTACTTATCACCCGCCTTTCTTATCCTCTCCTTCTTATCTTCTTCCTTGGATTTTGGAACATCTGTGGATGGTTTCTGATGATTAGTTGTGAGGGCATGAGCTCAACCAGGAGGTTCGATCACTTGGGTTTGATTACCTGGTTCCAATGAACACTTTATCATGAGCTTGAGTCATGTTACGAAGTTGGACATGGACTCAGTGATAACATCTCTCTTGTTCGAGGAAATGAGGAAGAGGTTTTTGGAGTCATCATCTTCGACTCCTAGTTCGTCAGCATTCGTGTCGGAAGGAAAGAGTAGCCCACGAAGTAAGGGTCCTTCCAAAAGGGACAAGAGTAGAGGCAAGTCCAAGACAAAGAGGGACTTGAAGTGCTACTATTGTGATAAGTCGAGTCACATGAAGAAAGATTGTTGGAAACTCAAGAAAGATGTGAAGGAGAAGGACAATAAGGCTCAAAATGTTTCAAATGGAAATGTCTTGATGAGTTAGTCATTATGGAAGGTTGTGCATTAGCATGTATGGTGTAAAACCCACGATTCGAGTCAGGGTTTTATATTCAAAATATGTCAGTTCAACCATTATTTTTGAGTCGAGTCAATTTCAGAACACGTGTAATGAGCCGACACCAGTCGTGTGTATGAGCTATGAGGGTCATGCGCACCTAAGTATATGATGATAACGTCATGAACACAGCAGAACAGAATGAGTTATCAGAATATATAAGAGTATGCTAGTTATTATTTTTATTTTATTTTATTTTATTTTTATATCTAGTGGATCGTAGAATTAGTTTTAGGTCATTTACCGTGTTAGGACGTGTTATGGAGCAGTTTGGGTGGGTTAATAGTTATAGAGCATATCATTATGATGTTTTGGTATTTGATTTTATGGGATTTCCCCCTTTTTTAGGATTTAATATGACTTAATTATTATTCTTGACCCGAGCCGGACACGAGTCAAGTATTATTTACGATATTGCCATCTAGTTATTTTTCTTCCCCCGACACTTCCTTTCTTCTTCCCAGTCCACACCCTAGCCGCGCCACCCTTCGCTTGTCATCACTGCAGTTGTCAACACCGGCCTGCCGCCGATTGTTGCCGACCAGCCCCGCCACGGCATTACCGTGCCTCCCCGACCAGTTTCGGCCACCATTTGGCCGCCGCAACGCCAAATCGCCACGCCCGCATTGCGCTTTCGTCGCCAATCGCGCCGCCGGAAACCGTCGCGGCCATGATCGGGTGGTCACCTCGACCACCCAGCGACCTTTCCTGACCAGAGTAAAGGCTGTCGCCGCCCAGGCCGGCTGAATCGACTCACACATCCCAGCCACCTCTATTTTAGCCATTTTCTGGCGAGCCGCCACCTCCATTGGCCACATCGATGTCGTAGATACGTCAGGCTCGCCGAGCCGGTTCTAATGGTACCCAATACCATTGCTATCCGGCCAGCAGACATTGCCAGGAAATTGCTGGAAGCTGCCGAAAAACTACTAAAACCTGCCGAAAATCGGATTCGTTAGAATTTGCCGAATCTTCCGCGGAGCTCATCCAGTTGATCCCGATCAAACTTCGGACACCGACGAGCACCGAATTCGAGCTCCGAGACGCGCGATGAAACCCTAACCATCGCTGATTGTCGACGATGTGAGGTATAATTACCTTGATTTGATTATTTAAAATTGATGATAATTGTTAGCATAGCATGCTAGAATTGAGTGGTTGTCATGATGAATGCCAGACTATGAATGAAGTAAAGATGTGCATGATGTGATTTATAGGGAATGAAGGTTAAGTGATCTACTGAAGTAAAATAAATTTGAGCATGATAATCAAGTACAATGTAACTTAGGAAATATAATGAAATTGGTATTAATAGGATAAGTTGGAATTACTTTCACATTTATAATTGTTGATTGTTATGGTTGATGTTTGTATTGTGAGTGTGTTTGATCATGACCAGTTTGATTCATCATTTAGTTAGCGGGCGTTAGTATTTAGTTTTGATGTGTAAGTACGGAGTAGGAGCTCGCCGCCTGGGCGCGATGACACGCTTGGAGCTTCTACTAGGTCCATTTAGGACTCGTCTTTGTTTTACATTCTCTTCTATTGTATGTTTATTTTATTATTTGTTGGACGGGTTGAGTGACATTTTATTGGATCCCACCTAACTCAGGCCATTTAATCGAACAGTTTTCCGGATTAATAACCCCTCGAGGATGAGATCCCTTGAGGATGATTTCGAAAACAAGATCCACCACAAATTGCCTTTGGGCCTATTATATAAATCCCTTCTCAGGCCTATATATATAATTTTATTGAGTTTTCAGTGAGACGATAGATGGAGAAATCGATTGCACGTACTATGAGAGGATGTCGTGACAGTCAAAGCGAGCTCTGGATTAGTGTAGTAGACTGTTCCATTCCTGAGGGATCCTGACAACTCCGCGTTTGATTTCCTCACACCCGGAGAACGTGGAGGCTTACGGGTACTGTTTAGTACAGCACATGTTCAGACTTGTGGTTCAAAGGGTACTAAAGGCGATTGCCTGAGAGTACTCGGCCTTCATGCTCAAGGCCAGGAGAAATATGGAGGTAAGGAGAGGGCTTAGGATTTGAGACCAGAAAATGAAGTAAGAAATGCCAAGAGAGGCATCAGCACCAACAGATCAATCAGTTCGGGATGTTACCGGGTCTGCAACCCAGTGGCTCTTCAGTAGGTGCCCATCAGAGTGTTCACGAGGAGTGTATGATGTTTTCTTTCATATGAGAGTTTGCTCTCATAGCCAGCTTGTTATAATTATTCTATTTTCCAGACCAGTAACACTTGTTACTGGCGTGTTTTTATACTATATATAGGTAATAATCACGAGTTGGAGGAACCAGTTTGGACCGAGGAGCATTGTTGTCGCTTGCACACATGTCAGTCGATTGAGTGGTTATATTTTGTTATGATGTTATTATATTGATGTGATGTGATTAAATGCTAAAATTTGAGGACATGATGAGATGAAATACTAAGTCATGATGACAGGAAAAAGGAAATATGAATAGATTGCGCAATGGAAGTGTTGTGGGTTGAGACCCAAACTTCAGAATGAGTGTATAGTAGATTAGATTATGTGTGAATGAAATTGTTGATACATGCATATATATTTATATATATTATTTGACAGGGTGGCCCCTAATTGCACTTTTAGGGGAGGTTCTGTCTGTGTTATTTTAGAATTTCTACTGATTTGATCGTAATTGTATTGGTGTGTAATTTAGTTTGCATGTCATTCATGTAGTATCATGTTAGGATTCTGTGCATTCATCCATGTATGACGAGTCGTATCTTCATCTTAAGACATCGAGATTAGATCCGCACGAGTTGGGTTTGGGTTAGCTAACCTAACCGAGGCCTGTAACATTCTGTTTTGGTTCACGAGCGTGAACTGGATTTGGGGTGTTATATATGGTGTTCGATTGTGATGTGACTTGGATTATTTACTCTAGTGCATCTTTTTATGCTACTCCAAGCCGAGATTTCTTCACTACCTATGAAGCCAATGATTTGGGGGTAGTGAAGATGGGAAATAATTGTGTTTCCAAGATTGTTGGGAAAAGAGATTTACATGTGGTGACCAACATGGGTTACAATTTGTTGCTCAAAGGTGTTCGGAACATTCCGGATTTGAGATTAAATTTGTGGTCTATTGATGTACTTGATGTTGAGGGGTTTGCTTCACACTTTGCACAAGGCATGTGAAAACTTTTATTGGCGCTTTTGTTGTGGCTAAGGCGAAGAAATATTGTAGCTTGTACAAGACCAAGTTGAGTCTTGTGCAATGGGAGGCGAATGTGTCATCTCCATATCTCACGGCAAATTTGTGGCACCAAAGACTCAGCCACATGGGTGAGGAAGACGGTGCTTTATTCTCCCTAATTAATTGTGTAAAACCCATGATTCGAATCAGGGTTTTATAATCTGAATCGGTTGGTTCGACTGTTATTTTCAGTCGAGTTAAGTTTTAATTACGAAATGACCATTCATTTTTCTCACTGACCATTCATTTTTCTCAACCGACAATTCATTTTTCTCAACTCACCATTCATTTTTCTCACCAACCACTCGTTTTCTTACCCCTGACATCTATATATTCCACACTTCTGACACTATCACCATTCAGCCACCACCATCCTTCTCACCCAACTTCCTTCTTCTTTTTCTTCCTTCTCTTTTCCCTCACAATCCTTACTCAAGCCAGCCACAACCTCATTGTCATCACCGCATGACTGACGATTGGGTATAGAGTAGGAGCTCACCATTTAGGGGCTAAGACACGCTCGGAGCTTCTACCAGGTCCGTTTAGGATTCACCCCTGATTTATTGTTCTATTCTATCATGATTTAATTTTTACAAATTATAGGACGAGTTGAGTGGTGTTTTATCGGATCCCACTTAACTCAGGCCATTTAGTCAAATAGCTTTTCGAATTAATAACCCTCGAGGATGAGATCCCTCGATTATGTTTTTGAAAACATGATCCACCACAAATTGCCTTCAAGCCTATTATATAAATTCTTACCAAGACCTATATATATATATATATATATATATATATATATATATATGTGGAAATAAATTTCCTGTACTGTAGCACAACCATCTTGGCTATGCTGCAATTTGATTCCAACCGTTGGATTCAATCCAACGGTTGGAATCAAAACCCACCATAAAAATAAAACACAGCCGGAGGAAGCGGTGTTTCCCGCTTCCTCTGTTTCCCGCCGGTGAGTCAATCACTGCCTCACGCTGCACGGCCGGGGGCTCACAGAAAACCGCCGCCCCTCAAACCCCTTCGCCGCCGGCCGCCAGCTTGCCTAAAGATCCGCCGGCGGCCACTGTTAGCCAAAAAATAGAGGTTCCTCTGTTTGCTTGCCTTAAGATCTGCTCCATCTCCACCACCGACGCCATTGCCGCCAACGTCAACAGCCTCCTCGTCCCCCTCTCCCTCGGTGGCGACGGTGAGATCCGCTCGATCGTTGACGAGAACCGGGCAGAAGGGCCATGGTAGTGGTGGCAAGGATCCGAGTTGTGCAGAGGGGCCACTTGGATGTGCTGCATGGCGACCCCGGGCGTACGCCGTCCAGGCCTGGGGAAGAGTCGAGATGTAACACCCCTAATCCGGTCCAAGCTCGTGAACTGAACCGGCATGTTACAGGCCCCGGTTAGGTCGGCTAACCCGAACCCAACTCGCGCGGATCTAATCTCGACGTCTTAATATGAAGATATTATTCGTCATGCATGGATGAATGCACAAAATCTTAACATAATACTACATGGATGACATGCAAACTAAATTACACACCATCATAATTACAATCAAAATCGATCAAAATTCTAAAATAAAACGGACAGAATTTCCTCTAAAAGTGCAATTAGGGTCACCCTGTCAAAATACTATAGATAAACATATATGTAAACATGTATTTATACATCACGCAACTTCATTCATAAAATCTATCATCGTGTCTTAGCATTCAATCATATCACATCATCATATCTTATCATCATCTCATGACATTCAATCATATCATACCATGACTTAGCATTTTACAACATCCGCAATATAATAGTATAATAAACAAAAATATAACCACTCAATCGACTAACATGTGTGCAAGCGACAACAATGCTCCTTCGTCCAAGCTGGCTCCTCCAACTCTCATTATTACCTACATATAGTATAAAGACACGTCAGTAACAAGTGTTACTGGTCTAGAAAATAAAATAACTATAACAAGCTGGCTATGAGAGCAAACTCTCATATGAAAGAAAACATCATATACTCCACGTGAACACTCTAAAGGGCACTACTGAGGAGCCACTGGGCTGCAGACCCAGTACTCCCGAACTTACTGATCTGCTGCTGGTATTGTGCCGCTCTAAGCACTT
Organism: Piper betle; assembly: GCA_033002965.1. NCBI lineage: Eukaryota > Viridiplantae > Streptophyta > Magnoliopsida > Piperales > Piperaceae > Piper > Piper betle. The sequence continues at coordinate 1,003 of JAURVB010012945.1, read as the reverse complement.
CTTTTCAGTACTTCACGTAAACTTTATCCTAAGCCCTCTCCTTACCTCCATATTTCTCCTAGCCTTGAGCACGAAGGCCGAGTACTCTCACGCAATCGCCTTTAATACCCTTTGAACCACAAGTCCGGACATGCGCTGTACTAAACAGTACCCGTAAACCTCCACATTTTTTGGGTGTGAGGAACTCAAACGCGGAGTTGTCAGGATCCCTCGGGAATGGAACAATCCAGAGCTCGCTTTGACTATCACAACATCCGCTCATGGTACGTGCAGTCGGTTTCTCCATCTCTCGTCTCACTGAAAACACGAAAACTACATATATATAGGGCTGGGTAGGGATTTATATAATAGGCCCGAAGGCAACTTGTGGTGGATCTTGTTTTTGAAATCATCCTCGAGGGATCTCATCCTCGAGGGGTTATTAATCCGGAAATCTATTCGGCTAGATGGCTCGAGTTAAATGGGATCTAAGAAAACGCCACTTAACCTGTCCTGCAAATAATAAGATAAACATACAATAGAAAGATGTAAAACAGAGTTGAGTCCTAAACGGACCTGGTAGAAGCTCCAAGCGTGTCATCGCGCCTAGGCGGCGAGCTCCTATTCCGTACCTACATGTCAAAACTAAATACTAACGCCCGCTAACTAAATGATGCATCAAACTCGTCATTTAATCAGCACACTCACATAATCAAACCACATCCATCAACAGTAAAATAATCATAAATATGAAAGTAATTCTAACTCATCTTATTCATACCAATTTTATTGTGCTTTTCTAAGTTACATCGTGGTCACTTATCATGTTCCGACTCGATCTACCTCATAAGATCACTTACTCTTCATTCACACTTAATCTCATCATGCAACTCATCGTTTCATCCATAATTAAGTATTAATTGTAACACCCCAAATCCGGTCCACACTCGTGAACCGAACCGGCATGTTACCGGCCCCGGTTAGGTCGGCTAACCAGAACCTAACTCATACGGATCCAATCTCG
>JAURVB010012944.1:0-71426 GCA_033002965.1 Piper betle | reverse complement strand
AAAGGTCGGGAGGGTGAAAAAAATGCTGTAGTGGCAGTTTCGTAATTAAGTATTGACTCGATTCCTACTCGAGTCAAAATAATAACTAGTTCGTAATAAATTCTAAAAAAAAATCTAGAAAAATATGGAAAAATCACATAAAATAAAACAAACACAACAACATCCAAATGGCATGCTCTATAACTAATAACCCACCCGAATATAATCCAACGCGTCCTAACGCGTTATTCGGCCTAAAACTATTTCTTCGATCAAACATATAAAAAGAAAAAATACTGCATACTTTCATATATTCTGATAACTCATTTCTCACCATCTTCTCGACGTTATCATCATATATTCAGGTACACCTGACTCTCATTGCTCATAAATCACAGCTGGTCTTGACTCAGCACGCGGTTCATGAAACTGACTCGACTCGAACCAACGATCGAACCGACTGGTTCGGTAACGTAAAACCCCTGACTCGAATCACGGGTTTTACAATATGTAGGTAATAATCACGAGTTGGAGGAGCCAGCTTGGACGGAGGAGCAATGAGGTCTTGTACACACACACATGTTAGATTTCTGAATGTTTAATTTTGTGTTATTATGTTATTATATTGTGAATGACATGTTCAAATGCATGAGACATGATAGAATGTGAAATGATCAGAGTAGCGCAGCAGAAGCGTGATGGGTTAGGACCTAAAGTTCAGAGAATGATGAATATAATAGATTAGAAGTATGTGTGAATGCTATTGTTGCTATACGTATATATGTTTGGAATATACGATTTTGATAGGGTGGCCCCTAATTGCATTTTTAGGGGAAATTCTGTCCCTTTCATTTTAGAATTTTTACTAATTTTGATTGTAATTGTGTTGGTGTGAAATTTAGGTTGCATGTCATCCATGTAGTATCATGTTAGGGTTTTATGAATTTATCCATGCATGACAAGTCGTATCTACATCTTAAGACGCCGAGATTGGATCCGTATGAATTAGGTTCGGGTTAGCTGACCTAACCGGGGCTGGTAACATGCCGGTTCGGTTCATGAGTGTGAACCGGATTTGGGGTGTTACAACAGTGGCCACAAGACTCACCGCCGACCAGGCCTCCGACCCATTCGTGTAAAGTTGGATTTTTTTAAAAAATTAAATCTGCAAATTATTGGCTATGCTTCACAAATTTTTTGGTTGTGCTTCACAAAGTTGGAACGAATTCACCTCAGCTCCGAAGATGCTTCAGATGATGGAATTAGATGATTTAGTAATAATCACTATGTAAAATTGTGCTGAACATTCATTTTTTGGACTTATATTAATATTTTGTTGTTATTATTTAATACAGCACAAATGATGATATATCAAATGTTATACTTATGACATTGAGGTATTGTGATGATAAATTATGATGCTCTTTTATACTTGTATTAAATTATAAATTTGTGTATTTATGTTCAAAAATTATATAATTATGTATTTCATATATTTATGTTATGAGTTGTCATATTTTTGTATATAACCAATTTGGATCGATTCAACTGAACCAATTCCTGGCCGATTTATACCGATTTCGACTCCCTCGAAAACCGATTCTGATTTCGATTCCGATTTATGCAACCATGTATTAGACTTGAAAATTTGAACTATTTTGCTTTGATTAAGATCGGGCACGAGTCGAGTTAGCTCAAGAGTTTTTTTACTCGATTCGAATTCGATTAATTTTAAGCTTAATTTGAAACTAAATCTTAAAAAACTCAACTCAACTCAATTACAATAGAGCAAGTTTTGACTTATATCAAACTCGACTCAATTTAATTTGAAAAAACTCAATTTTGTTTAAAATTCAATTTAAATATACTTGATGTCTAGTATAAATCTTTAGTAATTTTTCTTTTTAACAATACATAGATAATATAACATTTAAAATGATAATTTGGTATGAAAATAATTAAATTAAAACAATATAATAGTTATATATGACTATCAATTACGAAGAATATTATTTATATTTTTATAAAAATAAAAATATTACATTATAAAGAATAAATTAGATCTTTAAATTTATGATGAAAAAACTCAAACAAGATCGATGTTCGATTCGAACTCGATCAAGCTTGATTCAAATTCGAACTAAAATTATTTGACTCAAAACCATATAACTTGAAACTCAATTTATTTATCAAATGAGCCGAATTCAAGTTGGGCGAAACTCGACTTGACTCCGCTCCTGCTCAGCCCCAACTGTGATGGATTATGTGAACTGGATGTTGCACTGGTCCACCATATTTGCATGAATTGTTCTTTGTTTTCTATTGACTTTACTCTTAATTCTAGACTTAGTTTGGTTCTCTCCTAATCAGATTAGAATGAAGTGTCAGTCTGTTTTTAGTTTCAATGAAATTGTGTCTTGTATTAAGAAAAGTGTTTCCTACTATGTCGATAATTTTTTGCCTCAATTTAAGTTTTTCAAACAGAAAATGATATGCCCTCCAATCACCATTCAGCCTAATTATTTGTCAACTTGTTCATTGATCCAGTTTAGAGTTAACGGGAGTTTTTCCAACACAATGGTATGTCTGGGTGGGCTTTTGTGGTATTAAATAGATCTAATCATTTTATTTTTGGAGACTATAGATCAAGTCGAAGAAGCTCAGCCCAAACAGCAGAACTAGAAGATGTTTTGCAGCCTATAAGATATATTGTTTCTAGTAAGTTAACTGATATAGTTTTTTAGATGGATTGTAAGAGTTTTGTTCGAGACTTTTAGGAGGATCCTAGCCATGTAAATGTAGCCCTTTTAGGATGTTTAGATCGTCTAAGTATTGTGTAGAAAGTATTAATATGTTGTACTTTAGAATAGAAAGGAATGTAATTTTTGGCAAATTTTTTGCAACAAGGGTTGGTATAATGTATTTTGGTGCAATGTAGGTAAAGGTTTGTGAAATGTAATATTATAATTTGTTTGGGGGAAAAAAATACCGATGATTTTTCTTTCTTTTTTTTTATATTTTCTGGCATCACAATTTTCTGTATTTATTCGTGCCAAAAATAAAATAATTTGGAGCCTTAAAAATAAATAAATAAATAAATGAAACCTCGGGGCCCTCGTAAGTAGTGAAATACCTATAGTATCCTCCCAACCCCCATCCGAGGCCCGACTCGGGGGGCGCCGGTTTAGGCGGAGAGAAGGATGCAGTTCGCCGCCGCCGCATATGCTCTCCGAGTCCCGGCGAAGCCACCGCCGGCGGTCCTGGTGGCGAAGTCGCAGCTCCCCCTTCGACCGTCCCTTCCAAGGCCGCAGAGTCCATGGCCGCGAAGTGGGCTCAGAAGACCATCGTCCTCCCACCTCAGAAGCGGGGCTGCCATCTCATCACTTCCGAGGTGAACACTTCCTTCTTCTTCTTCTTCTTCTTCTTTTTTCATTGTTTTTGTTTGTTTTTTATTGTTTTTGGTAAAGTTCATAGTTGTCATTTGGTTTTCGTTTGTTAGAAAAATTTTAAGATGGCTTTCATTTTGATTGATTCATACTGTTTTTTAGTTTTAAGTTTTGTTAGAAATTGATTCATACTGCTCATGGTTCAGGTTTTGATTCATAATGTTCATTTGGGTTTCTTTCTTAGAAATTGTTTAAGCTTTTCTTTTAATTTGGTTCATGCTTTACGCCTTGTTTGGTCGCCGTTCCTACCGTTTTTAGTTTCCCTTTGTCTTGCTATCTCTGGTTGAGGCACCTTTCGGGGAAGGCATAGGGAAGAAAAAAGGTCTTTGGGGCCATTCTGCTTTGGTTTTTGTCCCATTTTGATGATTGATTTGTCGGTGGGGTTGTGGGGTTGTTCTTGTTTCGCAATTTGGTTCCTTTTGATCTTTGTCGACTTAGGGTAAATTCTGTACTTTTGTTTAATCTTTTTATAATCTGATCATTAGTTTGATTCAACGTAATTTGTTGATTGAAATTCGTTTTTTTTCCATGGTTGTTGGAATGTATGGTTATTGTCATGGGGCTTGCATTGTATAGCTTTGATTTAGGATGTACTGTGTGTGTGAGCCACATTGACAGTGGTCATAGTATTATAGAAGTGATCGAGGCTGGAGATTTTCCCTTAAATAACAATGTGACTACTGATGTTGAGCATGACACCTACTTCTCTGTTGATGAGCACCCTTGCTATGAGACTTTGAAATGTGGATAGGTTCAATACTATGAGTTAATTGCGTGAACTTTTTGTTGAAGTTTACCGTGGGTTCTGACTTGCTTTGCCTTTCGTTTGGCATCCTTTTTATGCTTCTGTTTTGTTATGACATTGTTATGTATCAGGTACTCAAGGAAATTGGACAAGACTTATCTGGATTTAAATGTGGCCTTGCACATGTCTTCTGTAAGCTGCATACTCCCATCTTTTGGTTTATTTCAATGATTAATATACGTTAATCTAATGCAATCATGATTTGAATTTCAGTGCAGCATACAAGTGCGTCCTTAACCATAAATGAAAATTATGATTCTGATGTTCAGGATGACACAGAGACATTTCTGAACAGGATTGTTCCAGAGGTCAGTGTATTTGATTTCCCTTTTCAGTATGTAATGCCATTGAGATGTCAAACTATATGCATAAAAATGGGTGTTGGTGTGTGATTAGGGGCGATCTGCACCTTGGAAGCACACGATGGAAGGTAATTATCATTATCTGGAAATTTAACTTTTCTAGTCAAGTAAAATTTAATGTCAATTAATACAGTGGGACTAGAGATGAGTTTATGCACTTACTAGGAGCTAACTGAAACATGTAACAGATTTTGTGTGGCAGTTATGAGTGATTTTATCTAAGCATATAATTGTGCCTATGTAACTGCTCCAGCTGAAATAGGCATGATAAGTTTAGTAATGAATGATAGGCACATTGTGTAATGTTGAAATGAATTTTTTTTGGTTCTCGTTGAAGTGATTCACAGTCTGAATATATGTAAGAATGTTGAGTAATTTTGATCTGGCAGGACCTGATGATATGCCCGCGCACATCAAATCATCAATGTTTGGCTGTTCTCTCACGTATGTTGAACTGGCTTATCATGTTTGTATGTGAAGATTTCTTCAAGCTGATAATGTTTCCTGTAAATTACTGCAGAATTCCAATTACAGATGGACGCCTCAACATGGGGACTTGGCAGGTAACTTTCAGTAATTTTTGCACAAGCTTTTCACATTTATTGTCTCTGGCGGAAATCTTCCACTAAATTCTACGTTTTCATTCTGTTTAATTTCATGTGTCTTTGAAATTTGCAATTATGGAATGCACCTTAAAGTACAAAATGTGTGAACCACGTGCTTGATATATTTATCGCAGGGCATTTGGCTTTGCGAGCACAGGGACCACTCAACTCCAAGGAAGATAGTGATCACACTTAATGGAATGTGAATGACAAACAATACTTGCCAAGGGTACTACTGCACCTGATAGATGAATATTCTCAGTGGTTAAGTTTGATGTTTAGTTTCCAAACCCTTGCTTCCTCGATACTACTGCTTCTCGTTTGTGCGTGTAATATAATTTAGAATGCACTTAATTGTTAGAGATTGGGATGTGTGAAATTGGTCCTCTAATTTGTGCAGGTTTTTTGCTCTGTGAAAAACTCGACTGCAGTTCTTAGTTCATTTGTTTTGACTTAAAAATTTATCTGATACTCATTTACTATTTAGGTGCTTGGTTGATTGCTAAATGCCACTGATGGGAATGATTATCTGTGAACCTGTTGATGAATTTCTCTGATTGATGGGTGTTCCTAACTTCCTACCTGAATGAATTATACCTTTATTTTTGGTGTCGTAGCAAAGTATTTGTACTTGCACAACTCCGTTCGGAGCTTGCATGTCGTAAATTGTTGAAATGCTGCAGCAGTTCGGCAACCGTGGTATTTAGTCTCTGCAAAATAATCCCCAGCTACATTTTACGTGTCAAACACCATTTTGGACAATCCAAAGCTAGCAGTCAATCTGCTGCAAAGACTATGAATACGATGTATAACTCAACAACGATCCTACTTGATCGCCTGGGTTTTGACTTATAAATTCAAAGCCTGACTAAGAGAGCTAAACGGCCAAACTTGGATTCCACAAGCTTTACATGACTTACCATCCCAAATGCTACCCACTGTCCATGCGTAAGCTTGGGTTGATTTCCAAATAATGCCTAATTAAGTTGAAGAAGAATGCCCTTGCTGTTCTCATACTCCAGCATTGAAGGTACTCATGGCCATGGAAAACGGCAACCAAATAAGGAAAACTGCCTGTGTGACGGGGCAGCAGGATACTTAGCCTCTTGGCTCGTCAAGAGGCTCCTCATGGCTGGGTATTACGTGAAAGGAACTGTTAGAGCCCGGTTCCTATTTCTTCCCTTCTGATTCCTAACCTGTGAGTTCATTTTGTTTGGTAGACTTGACTTCTTTACAATATCCTATGTAGATAGGTCCCTGATAATGCTACCAATTTGGCCTTTTGGGTGCAGAAGATGAAAAGAAAGTAGTTCATCTTTGGACTCTGAAGGGAGAAAATGAAAGGTTGGAGCTAGCAAAAGCCGATCTCATGAAAGAGGGTAGCTTTGACAATGCTATCATAGGCCGTGAAGCTATCTTCCACACTGCATCACCCGTCGTTCTAGTCAAGTCTGAGCCGAAGGTTGGCTTCTTCTCAATATCTCTTGGGCATCATAAGTTGAATCCTTGGCAATAGCTCATCACAAAATGAACAAAATCAAAGTGATCTCATACAAGTAATGACTTGTAATATTTATTCAGAAAGAGATAATGGATCCAACAGTGAAAACACATTAAGCCTAATTTTGATTTAGTTTCACTTGCTAGGACTGATTTTCGTGAAACATGCATGGAACTTAATCACGTTAGTTTTTAGATTGATTGAACATATATGTGTTTGATCTGTGAAGATATGGTATGCATTGACAGATCCTGGTCGAGCAAGCAGCATGGCAATTCGCCGAAGCAAATGGTTTGGACTTGGTGACAATTCTTCCATCATTTGTCATTGGGCCTAGTCTCCCCTTCTAATTATGCTTCACTCTCTCTGATGTTCTTAGCCTTTTAAAAGGTAATAATGTCAAAGCTGATGTGATTAACGTATGCAATGTGTCACATAAAAGCTTAATTTTTGTAGGTTATGTTCATAATGCTTGAGAATTTGATAAGCATGAGATTCAACCAAATTTGTGTGGCATGCATGAATGTGCTATGTTCATATTGACGACGTAGCTCGCTGCCACATCCTTTTTTATGAAGATTCTAATGCCCAAGGGCGGTAACTATATAGTTAAAGAATGATGGAGAACTATGAGCTAGGACAAATCTTGGATGCAAAATATTTATCTCTACACATTCCTACGAGGTAGTATATACATATATCGTCGATTCCATTTCAAGTTGGATGTTTCTTACTTATTTTCCATTTATATCAATTTCTCTGCCACATTTGAGAACTTCCACCCTGAGAGAGTATTACGGCTTCAATGTATACAATGCCACAAAAACGGGGCTCCACTTTAGGAGCATTGAAGAAATATTTGATGACTGTGTTGCTTCCCTCGAGGCGCAAGGCCACCTTGATCTCTTTTGAGTGATATTCAAAAGCGTTCAGCTTTACGCAAGTATGAGAGCCAATTTCTTACTCTAAATAATATAGAAGATGAATTTAGTATACTTTTATGTAGGTGAGTAATATGGTTCTTTCTTAGATTGAAGTATGTCCATATTAAATGTGGCAATATAAAACTGTTGTTCCTCTTATCTTCGATGAGATCACATTATAGTATATATATATATATATGTGATTTACTTTCCCAGCATGCAGAGTAGACATGGGTGGAAATCGAAATGTACTTACTATTGTTATTGTATATTGTATCGTTTGATCTTCATCTATTTATCTATCTATCTATCTATCTATCTATCTATCTATATATATATATATATATATATATATATATATATATATATATATATATTCAACCCCCAATATTAACGTCACTGCTTTGAGCTGATTATTTAGGCGGTATTGAAACCGTTCCATGCAATGAAGATTTATGCATCATATTCATGCACGAGCATCTAATCCAGAGATTGTAAACACTTAATCAAGAGTCAAGGTTAAGTAATCGATCGGGTTGCAATAGCCAACCCGAATTAGTGTAACTCGTCCTAACTTTATCTTCCTCTATACCCTGCAGACCGTCACCTTCCACCCTTCTCCTTCTCCAGCCAGCATGCAATTGGATAATTGATTTTATTTGTTTTAGCATGTTAAATTTTCTTGCCTCGAAGTATGAATCAGTTTATTAATTCATGCTTAAATCTATCAATGTTTGCGTATAAGTCATAATAAACTGAAATAAGTACATGTGTTTTTTAATCAAAACCTCCTCTGCCTACTCTTCAATGACTTGTTGATAAAATTACTTTTTTAAAAAAAATTCTGGTACATGTTTGGTTGCTACTTGTTCAGTGAGGGAGTTTCTGTACTTAATCACGCTCTTGATGTATCTATTCGTGTTTTTTCCCTAGAGGATAATTAGACCGTTTATATAAGTTTATGGTATTTTCTTGACTAAATTCATGGCGCCCTTTCTTCCCCGGTAGCAACTAGCATGCGGCCTTTCAATAAACCTATTTTTTTGCAAGGTAAGAGTTGATAATGCCCTACAATTTTCTGCCCCTAAAGTTGGTCAAGGAGGCATGGAAGTTACGAAGCAGAATTCACATAATATTTTCGGCTTTATTCTCTCGTTGTCTCGCAGTCTAAGCTGTGCCTTGATGTTTCCCTTGGACCAAATTGTCATAGACATGCTTCGGTTGAAGGAAAACATGCATGATGAACTCTCGCGGCTGGGGCAAATCCCAATAAGGCCACATGAATGTTAGACTCGTTTACAACGTATATTAAGACTACATGAATGTTGTCGACCAGTGTTGAGGTTGAGTGGCAGTGTGTTATTAATGTTAGGGCCCAAAACCACATAAAGTAACGAGCCTCTTTTACTCCAAATTAGCTCACAAAAGAAAATTTTCCCTTGACCTATATGCAAATTATCATCCTTATCCGTGGTAGATGCTACTACCAAACAATTAATCCACGTATTCCGGTCCGAATCGACAACATGAAGGTTTGATGTGCAGGAAGACATCGGCCATTACACGTCGACTTTTATACACAACTCGTTCAATGTGTCACGCAATGAACATTTGATTTGATCGATGCTAAAAATTTAAAGTCACACTCTCGCATTTCACGCCCCTTCTTTAAGGTGAGTTGTTTGCGGGCACATGCAAACCGTGACCCGTCGGCCCATTATATAAATTTATTTCTTTTTGAATGATATAAATTTAATTTATTAGGATATATCTACAAACTACAACGTGAATTTGTAAATATTTGATCCATTTTATTATTCTCATTTTTTAGGTGCTATTATCATGCTTAATGGTACGATAAACAAAAGAATACAGCAAGAGGGTGTCAAGATGAATATGCCAAGATTTTGTGATTTTCTTTATTTGAGATGGCATGACTTCTGGGATTTATTGTTTAATTCAATGGACTACACAAATTAGCGGTGTATTTAATTGTATGGCATTAGCTTAGGAATGAATCAAGAAAATTTTAATTCATTGCAAAATTTGCTGGTCGGCCCAACTAGAAAGTATAGACTGATACCCTTTATTTTATAATAATAAAATATAATATACGCGACCTCCTTGCCAAGTTTGATATAAACCCCCAAAATGAACGTAATCTTAAATTACAATAATGCTTGTATATAGTAAAAATAAAACATTGCCAATTATTACATATAAGCTTGCCCATTTTGTATTGTAAATAAATATTTTGTTCAATTTAATTGTTTTTCCACAAAATATATTTCTTACCAAATAATTGTAAGGGTTGAAAAAAATCTACCAAAAAGGTGCATGCATATATTAGGGAGATTTTGTATGTAGCTGATTATCAAAACTTACGTCCCAATAAAGTATAATTTTAATATCTCTACTGTTTCTACATTTGTGAGCAGATAAAATAAAATCCATCATTGATCTACTTATTAATAAAACGAAGAAAGGCTCTTTGACATCATGCCTCTCCTATGTTTTTTTTATAATTTTTTTGAACTTAGAAAATTTTAGAGATAAAAAATATAACGATTTAGATTTGATTATAGGCTTTTCTAATAAAAAAAGGAAAATAATAAAATAATAATAAGAAATAAGGGATAATTTAGCCAAATTAATAACGGATGTATGATAATAAAAAACCGTGACAAATATTCATAATGAGAAAAATAAAATTATAAAATAATAATACAAAATTTTAATATATTTTTTAAATTTTTAAAAAATATAAAAATAAAACAATATAGACATTTAAACTACATCAATAGTTTAAATTGGATTATATAGCCTCTCGTAATAATAAGAATAAAATTATAAAATAATAATAAAAAGATATGTAAGAAAAGGCGAATACGTGAAAAAAAATGGTAAATTTTCGTAATAAAAAAGAATAAAATTTTAAAATAATAAAAAATCTATTTGGTAGTTCGACAGAGGATATTAATTAATAGTAGTCATTGTTAACAAAAAAATAAAAATAAAATTATTTTCATATGAAAAATGATGATCCCATTCCCAGAAACAGAATATCCGAATCCATATCCGTTTTTAATACGGACTGTCCGGTAATAATAAAATAAATAACAAAGTAAATAAATAAATATATAATAATAATAATAAACACAACAACGGTAAAAAAGATTTTTAGGGCATTTTTAATCCCCAAATAAACCTCCACTCTCACCCCCAGCCCATCGCCGCCGCCGCCGCCGCCGCGACTGGCGGCCGCCGTCGACCTTTGCCATCGTCACCTCCGTCTGGTATCGCCATCTGCCGGCCCGTTGGTCTTGCTTTGGAGGGGCATTTTCGTCTCCTTTGGTTAACCTACTCTTCTTCTCTGTTGTTGTATCCTGTGTGTGAGCTGTGAACCTGTGAAATTCATCCGCCAAAGAAAGGACCTCCCTAGCTCTCGCTATCTCCGTCGCCACTCGGGGGCGGTGGGAGTGGGGAAGGCGGAGGTTCGGATTTTTCAGATTGGCAAAGGATTCCTTCTTGTTTTGTTCCTTGTGTTTCCAAATTGAACAAAGATTCCCAGGTATTGGTGGGGGTGTCTGTTGTGCTTTTTTTTTTATTTGTTTTTTGGTGTTTCTTTATCCTTGATGTCGTTTTATTTAATCTATTTTATTTTTTGAATTTGAGATTGGTTTTTGTATATAGTGACTGAATGAAGTTTTTTGATATTGTGATTTTTATCACATATATTTATGCATACAAATACTCTTTGAGTGGAATACTTCATAAATCATTCATCATTAAAAGCAATTCTAAAATTCAATGCAGAACCATGTGACTTGGAGGTGCTTGGCGCTGGGAAACTAATTATTTGAAAAGACGAGCTTGCTAGCTTTTCTGTCATAATCGCGGCCATGCGCCATTTTCGCAAATTTCATTATAATAGTTTTTTGAGCTGATTATTCAATCTTACATCCGCCCATTGTGGAGGGGGATCTCTTCCATTAACCAGTTTGGAGGGGATATTGGTGGATGATTATGGATTTAATTTTCGTTGCAATTCTTGTACTCTTGTGTACATATAACTTGTTTCTTTATTGTTTAATTTATTTTTCTTCATGGAATAATGGTTTGGGTTACTGAGCTTTTTTTTTTAATGTTTGTTCGCCAGATAAGTAATGGATTTTCTGTAGTCTTCAGCAAGAGTGAGGGGATACGGATTTGGCTTTCAAACAAATAAATATGTCTTGTCCAGGATCATGTTTAAGTTCAGTGACATCAGGTTCTTCCTGCATAGGTTCAAGAAGGGAGCATAAGGTTTCCATTAGTGCTTTTTGGAACTCACCATTTCTTTGTAGTTATTTGCTGACTGAATCAAAAAAGTCTATACCATTTGGTGGTCATGCCACTTTGAGGAAATCCCAAAATAGAAAATTTTTGCATTTATCAACACATAGAATACGTGTCAATACTGATTTTGGGTATTTGTTTAAAGCTCCAAAAATTTTACCTACTTTCTGCCAAGCTAATGACTCCTTGGCATATGTCGATGAAAATAGCTACGAGACTGAAGTTGTAGATAACCACTCAGAGGATGTTATTAGTTCTTCTTCTGAAAGATCAATTCCAAATGATTTGGAAGATGATGAATCTAAGGTTCTTAGGCTGGACGACTTGAAGGAATTGCTTCAGAAAGCTGTGAAAGAATTGGAAGTTGCCCAACTCAATAGCATCATGTTTGAAGAAAAAGCTCAAAAGATTGCTGAAACAGCCATAGCATTAAAAGATGACGCTATTAATGCATGTGACAATGTCACTTCAGCTGTCTCTGAAATACAACAAGTAATTATTGAAGAGGATGAGAATAAAGAAGCTATTCAAAAAGCAACTATGGCTCTTTCAATGGCAGAAGCTAGACTTCAATTAGCCACCAAAGTGCTAAATGTGGCCAAAGAAACAATGGCTGTAGATGCTTCTCTTGGAAGCGTTGCAGACAGTGAGTCTGGTGCTGAATCATTGGGCATAATAAGAGAGGAGGAAGAGGCTATGTTGTCAGCACAGGATGAGATAATGGATTGCAAAACTATTCTTTTAAATTGCGAGGCAGATCTGCTCTGTCTTCAAAACAGGAAGGCAGAGCTGCAAAAAGAAGTGGATCGGTTAAGACAAGTTGCAGAAACAGCGCAGCTAAATGCTTCAAAAGCAGAAGAAGATGTCACGAACGTAATGCTTATGGCAGAGAGAGCTGTTGCTTTTGAGCTTGAGTCCATGCAACGTGTTAATGATGCTGAGATAGCTTTACAGAAAGCCGAGAAAATGCTTAGCAATCCAGAAGTAGCTAAAGTGTCCTCAGAAAAAGCCACAGTTGTGGAAAGTGATGCTGCATTAGCTGACACCCCTGCTGGAATGGACAATATTGGATCAGTTACTGTCCCCTCAATTGTTGAAGAGCCACTGACTGTTTCTGTTTCAAATAAAATTGACTCTATTAGTGGAGAGTTGTATCTAGCTGAACAAGTGCAAGATCATGATAATGGAAAAGTTAGTGCCGAGTTGCATAAAGATGCTGAAGTTGAAGCAGATAAATTCAAAATTGGAAGTCATCTAAAAAAGCCAGAAATACAAAAGGAACTGGGTAAAGACAGTTCCCCTTCACCAAAGGTTTGGTTGAAGAAATCATCTCGGTTCTTTTCTGCTTCGTTTTTTTCATTTGATGTGGATGGTTCAGAATTTACTCCTTCTTCAGTTTTTAGTGGTCTTCTTGCAAATACGAAGAAGCAGATACCCAAGCTTATTTTGGGAGTTATGCTACTAGGAATGGGGTATGTGCCTCTTTTTACAAACATTGATTTGGTTTCAAAGGTAATGCTAGCAGTTTGCTGAAAATATTTCCTGATTGGTGTTGCTAGCAACCAAGTTAATGTTCCCCTGTGGTTACCTGAACCTCTTTTGGGTCTGTGGTGGACAGACCAATTTTTTAAAAAATGAAAGTAAACAAATAAGGTTAAACGATGAAAAGTAAATAATGTGCATATGTTTCATTTCTTTAAAATTGTAATTGATAATGGTTTTTGAGCCTTGTTAAGGGAATTAATTGAAGAGAAGCAATAATGGAAAAAAATAAAAACAAGAATATCTTACATAAAGTCAGCACTGATGTATTGTGCTTCATGCAAGCCAACTTGTAGAATGAGGTTGTTTTAATTAGACTACCTAAAACTGGATAAACCCTTTTTAATGTGTCCTATTTGTCTTTCTATATAATGACTTATATTGATAAGTTCCCTCCCTTCATCGGGCAAATGGTTGGAAGAGGATGTTTATGTTTGTTGTGGTTTTCCTTTTTGCTCCACGTCAATTATGCATGGTTGTTGACACCATTCTAATATCTTATGGCAGAGCCATTTTTTATAGCAAACAAAGAAGTTCTCAGTTGCTGCAACAGCAGGATATTATTGTCACTAGTATTGAAGATGTGAGTTCAAATACAAAACCACTGGTTCGTGAGGCCCAGAAACTTACACAGAGGGCAAAAAAATTGGTTGATATTTTATGTCAACAAAAGGTATAAGAGCCACTTTTTTTCTTTTTTTTAATCTATAAGGACTACATTTTGTGCAGATGTTTCTAATGTTATATACATATCAGCCACGATAAGTATGCCTTTGATACATCAATTATATAATGTTGCTATATTACTTGTATTTTAAAAATTTAAGTGAGAGTTGATTAGTACATCTGGAAACTCATGAAGCTTCCAGTTAAACTTTCTTGGGTAATCATGAATTCCTGCTCTGAGACCGGGCTTAAACTTAGTTCAAATCAAGCATTGGATTTCCTCTTTGTTCTACTACTGTAATCTGGAACCAGCTTCTGTTCTCTATTCTTTAGCAGCAAGCTTGAATAATATTTTGTTTTTATCAAGATGCCTGTCACTCACTTGTTCTGCCAATGCTTGTGCACTGGCGGACGGTGGTCCCAACCCTGGATAAAGGAGGAGGGTTGGCATCATGAAGGGCATCCGACCGTGTAAATTTTGCCATAAATAGGATCCATGCCCCCGACACCTTATTTGTATCAAGTGGAAGAAAAAGAAGAACACCCCTCACTCACCTTTACACTTCCATATTTTAGGACAAATTTTGATGGTATCAATCAATCTAGGCTGAATGCTAATTTCAAGTCTGATCATTATAATCACAATGATTCGGTTATCCATCTTGTAATCAGTGTTAATATATACTATAGAACTTTGTCTAAATTAATGACTCCAGTCTTAACTCTCTTTTGCATGTACTTCAAATATGACTTTAAGAGGCTTCCAAATTAGGTTGGCATCATCAGAACATTTTTCTAGCTATTGCCCCTCATGATTAGTTGATGTGATTTTAACTTATGATAATGCATTTGTGGTGCTATTGTTGTTAATTTTATTGCTTAATTTTATATTTATCAATTCATCAAATATAGGTGAATGAAGAAGAAGCATCTCTCCTTGACATGCTATGGTTACTTTTGGCAAGTGTGATATTCGTTCCAATTTTTCAGAAAATTCCGGGAGGTAAAAATGTTCCTATCGGGATTATGATTTGTGCATACATGCTCATATGGCTTGGTTGTGCCAAGATGTTTGTTTTTTGGAACATTTGTGTTTCCAATGTTTTCACTGGGAAGAGTATAAACTATCTAGCTGTCTGGCTTTTTGTTTTTGTACCTCAACTAATTTTTAGAAGCACACAGGGAAGCTATAAAAAATGCTAATTTTAGAACATTAGGAATTATTATTTTATTTGAGATCAATTCAATGGGGGGCAGTCAATCTCAATGCTGAACTGTGTCAAGTTCACATTTTTAATTAGATCTCTACGCTATACTTATGATTTTGTAACTCTTGTGACTGACTATAAGATCCACCTGTAATTGGATCAGTATTCTTGTAATAATATAAATTGATATATTTGTATTCTGAAAGGTGATATAAGTGCCATGGACTGCCTGTTCTGGGTGCTTTTTCTGTTCATCTTGAGAGTGTACTAGTGGATGCCTCGTGATTTTTTTTCTCTAGGAATTATTCTGTGAGGGGATTATGAGTTCAGAAAACTTAATTGAGGGATCTTTTTAGTACATCAGGAAGCCCAATACAGTTATACAAAAATCAGCACTTAACTACATAATGTAATCAAACTCATTTGGGTGTTCAAATTCCTGATGATGGTAAACACCAGAATCCTGATCCTACTGCAGGTGTTCCATGTACAAACGGGGTAGAGAGCTCATAGCAAGTGTTTTAGCCACTATATGGCCATTAAGTGCTCATATGACTAGCATATACTTGGCTTAAAATTTTTTTATTGTTAATGATCATTTGATTCTTGTCTTATTTGGTATGTTTTAGGTAGTCCTGTACTTGGCTACTTGGCTGCTGGCATTTTGATTGGGCCCTATGGCTTATCCATTATTCGCCATGTCCATGGTACTAAATCTATTGCTGAATTTGGAGTAGTTTTCTTGCTCTTCAACATTGGGCTTGAGGTAAAATTTGAACATATTTAACTTTGATTTATCCTTCCTGTTTGAGTCAATGTGCCTCATTCTAATTTTTTTTTTAGCAGCTGTCAGTAGAAAGATTAAGCTCAATGAAGAAGTATGTTTTTGGGCTAGGTTCCGCTCAGGTGAGATGAAGCATGCTTCTCATGTCAATGAACCAGAATCTTCTTTGTTTCTATATTTTGGTCATTTAATTGCGATAATGTTCAACAATAAATGCAGGTTCTGGTGACTGCAATAGCTGTTGGCTTGGTTGCTCATTTTGTTGCCGGACTTCCGGGTCCAGCTGCATTAGTTATTGGGAATGGTCTTGCATTATCGTCCACTGCTGTGGTCCTGCAGGTTATATCTGCTACTACTGTTCAATAATATATTTTGTATCTGTTTTATTGATTTCGAGACTTATTTTCATTGATTGTACGTGAATCAATATGTCCATTTTTTTCTTTCTGTTTATCTTCTTTCATTAAAACTCATCACATTGTTCACTTTCAATTATGTAAAACCCATGTGAAAACATTGTGGTAAAAATTTACTACTTTATTTAGTCTTATCGTTGAATTTTACCACTTCGTTTGTAGACATGGATTCTATTCTTAAGTTTGAGAGCAATTAGATTGTGATATTGAAAACATGCAGCCAACACGGCATAACTCGAATTAGGATTAGATGTGATGAAAAAAATGTGTGCCAATAGTCTTTCTTTCCATTTGTACACAATTTTTTCGTCTTGTAATGGAACCCTTTCTCAAAGTCAATTTGCAGGTAGTCATGGCGTTCTAAATTAATCATTGAGAACTGTCATCTGCAGGTGCTGCAAGAAAGAGGAGAAAGCACATCACGCCATGGACGTGCCACTTTTTCTGTGTTACTTTTCCAGGTACATCTTTATTGTTGAATAGAATCATTATGATGGTGAACTATAATCGAATTGTTAACACTATTCATGTTTCTGATTTCACGAGGGTTATGCTATATTTCTTATTTTTCTTTTTCCACCTCATCCCAAATAATTGGGGTTGTTTAGGATCCATATATATGAGAATATATACAAAGTTCTGATGACCATATATACATTTCCTGACAATAACCTTCCTTATTCATCTGGGTTTGGGACTGACAATGTAAGAGATGTTGGTTAGAGATGCCGTGCATCTGAAATTGGGTTCCTATGGTTTAATTTTGTTGGTAAATTGTTTCTTTTACAGGACTTGGCTGTGGTCGTTCTATTGATACTCATCCCTCTTATCTCACCAAATTCTTCCAAAGGAGGGGTAGTTACTTTTCTTCATTATATTTTGTCATCATTTATAATTTGCTATTTAAGTTCTTAATTTTCATCTACTAATATTTTTTGCTAGCCATTGGAAAGTCATTGCTGCAAAATAATTTCATCTATGTTAAGAACACTATGAAGTTAGATAGGATGGAGGTTCATCTTAGGAATTTCATGGTGAAACATTGACATATTCATGATGCTTTTGAAAGATATTCATGCATCATTCACTAGTTTGCATCTCTTTACCAGAAAAGTGTAGCGTCCTGCAAGGCAGTAACAATAAAGTTACATAGGATGTGGATTCATGTTGAGAATATCATATGGTAAAAGCATTAATATAATCATGGTGCCTTTGAAATCACTTAACCAGCAAAGAGTTATCCTCTTGCGGGGCAATATGAATCTTTCCATATTTTCTTTCAAAAGGTCGTTGCAGTCATGGTATTGTTGTTGGAAATATGGGTCTTCCCTAATCAGTGCAACAGAGCGAAATTGAAAGAGAGACAACAAATTATTGGCAAAGAATGATAACTGACAATAAAATAGAAAGACAACAAAAATCACTGTGGATGACAAATGTCACACAATCCATCGAGAGATAATTTCCACTATGAAAAAGACAAAAACAATTATAAAGATTCTCTCTTTCCCTCTCCCTTGAATCAACAAGCCTGACTTAATGCTCTCTTGAATCTCTCACAATTCGAGAAGAAATTCCTTCTCCCTCGCCAAGGATCCCCTAGAAAACCCCTCCTTAGCCTCTCCCTAGGTTATATTCCTTAAGAAGAATGAAAAAATTCTTTAAATACCTTAAAACAAGCCTGATTAAAGTCAAATTCGGGCAAAATTTGGGTTGTACCTGCGTCGCTTGATGCCTAGGCGGCCGACACCCTACACCCGGGCATCACATGTTCTGGAATTTCCATATTGTGGGCGCCCAGGCACCTGTGCCAGGTCCCCCGGTCTTGAGCACCCGGGTACTTATGCAACCTCTTCCTTGCTCCGGTGAACTCTGGATCCAACAATTATCACATTTTGAACTTAGACCTGATTGAGAAGGTTGAAAAAGTTGATAAGAAATTTCTAAGTTTTGGCCTTTTAGCCCTTCATTCACCCAGACTTGTGGTTGCCCAGTTGTTTTTAATAATCCTTTATTTCCTCACTCTATTTGCTGTTGGCTAGACTTCTCTGATTTCATAATTGTTAATTTTACCCATAAATATATAATGTTGTTTTCAGGTTGGTTTTCAAGCTATTGCTGAAGCTCTTGGTGTGGCTTCTGTGAAAGCATTACTTGCTATCACCTTAATTATTGCAGGTGGCCGCTTGGTATGCCCTTGGTACCCAAAGTTCCGTCTTAATTATGTTGTTTGTTATAGAATATGGTTGTTATCTGTGCTTGTTTTTCAATTATTTGGTGAGTTTAGGGAGAGGTAATGATAATAAAATATATCTTTGTCAGGTTCTTCGCCCATTTTATAAACAAATAGCAGAAAATCAGAATGCAGAAATATTTTCTGCAACCACTCTCCTTGTTATTCTGGCAACCAGTCTTCTAACAGCTAGAGTATAAGTTGACTTCTTTCCCTTTTTCCTTTATTTTTATTTTACGAACTTTAATGAGAGGTCAGTACTGCTGAACAGTTTGGACTTTCAATGGCTCTGGGAGCATTTTTAGCTGGCTTGCTTCTAGCCGAAACTGAATTTTCACTACAAGTTGAATCAGATATAGCTCCTTATCGTGGGCTACTGTTGGGATTGTTTTTCATGACAGTATGTACTTTCAATAAGTATGATGTGCATTTTTGTGGTTCCTGTTATATATTTAGTATGGGAGTGTGTGGCTTAAATGACTTGGTTTGCCTTGTAGGTTGGAATGTCCATCGATCCAAAGCTTTTATTTTCAAACTTCTTAGTTATTGTTGGAACATTGAGCCTCCTGATTGCCGGGAAGACTATTCTAGTCACAATAGTAGGTCGGTATTTTGGCGTTTCAACCATTGCAGCAGTAAGAGTTGGTCTCCTTTTAGCCCCTGGTGGGGAGTTTGCATTTGTAGCTTTTGGGGATGCAGTAAATCAGGTACATTGCAATCCAATATTGTTTTTCTTTTTTGATATTTGGAGGAAGGTGGTAATATGACTTGAATGTCAATGTGATTTGTGGTGATTTCCTTTGTTTGCTTTAACTCTTTTGGGGGGTGTTATTGAGATTAGAGAATCACTCTCTCTAGGGAATGCACATTCTTTAGTGGGAAAGTATAAATATACTTTCTCTAGAGATTTGTGAGAATCTATGAGTGAATTAAAGTCACTTATTATTGAAATAACTGAGAATCATGTGGGGAATTACTAGATAATTATATTCTCTTGTTATTGAAAAATGTGAGAATCAAGCAGTGAATTACTATAATTTATTAAGTTAATATGTAAAATTTATAAAGTAAAATATACTGGTAAAAATTATCACTACAATATGCAGCTAATTATAAATAAAATTAGTTTTATGGAATTGATTTATTTTTAAAGAGCAATTATTATTAATCTGTATATATATATTTTAAAAAAGATAATTTAATAAATATAGCCTTAAGCATTCACTTGATTGATCTTACGAACGTAAAAATACAATCTTTTCCTTGATTGCAACTTCCCAAATAATCACTCATCACCCACCGTTATAAAAACTACAAAAACTACAACATTGAAACAAGCAGCAATAGTATAATTTTTTTAATAAAAATCATACATAATAACATGTTAAAATATAAATATCCAATTCTCCATTAAAACTTGTAGAAAACCTGTAAGATTTAAATTTGAATTGAACGGTAAAACAACATTCAAGACGACCAATCTCCTTGACCAAAAAAACTATCCAATTTTTATTTTGCAGTGCGCAATGGAAAGCTTCTTGGGTGTATTCTCGAATAGTGCAGGCGGCCCTTAAGGATCCTAAAATAATTATATATCACCATCACAGAAAAACAACTTTCACCTTTCTCCTATCTTCTCCAAAAGCTTATAAGAAGAACGCAAATTAGATCAACCATCAACTACAATTGTAATTCAATAGTATGACCTCCCGCTGCATGTTAATACAAATTTCTTCACTTCTTAAATTTTTATTCAATATGTGGACAACCTTGCAAAAAGAATAAACCTAAAGGAATCATAATAAGAAGTGATCAAGTTATATGATCATATACAAAACATAGAACACATTTATTATACATGACCAAATTGTAATCTAGAACAGTTAGATCGAGATCTTGTCATCTACCGAAGAGTGGTGATACTTAACTTGGTTAGTAGCCATATACCTCAACCATACACGTCTTTCTTCAACTGACAAACTAATAAATTGTTGTTTTTGCTCTCAAAGTCATGAAATCAGCAGCATGAAATTCCAAATCAACCTCCAAATTTGGAATTTCATTAAGAGCTTCCAATCAGTCATCTCCCTCAAACTTTGCTTTCATTGATACTTCTTATCACGAAAGGTTTCAAGTGTTTCAATCAACAATAATGCATCATCCTTGTCTTTGACAACAATTTTTCCTTTTCCACGAGAAATAGATGGTCTATGCTTTCGGTTAGAAACTTCATCTTCTGTGTGTTCACCATGATCCACTTCCAAAACATCTTCACATCCATCACCAAGATCATGCACATTTTTATTCGAAATATCTTTTGCAGTGCAGCTAAATTCCTGTGGCTGTGCTTTTTCCTGTGACAAGACAAAGATCACCCCAATACTCTAAACCTTTGAATTGATATTGCTTTGGTGAGGGTTGTACCTACGAGTAACACAAATATTTATTATTATCTATTGCACATAATATTAATTAATGTAAGTTTAATTGAAAAAAATCTAACCTTGATATATTCTGCCCATACTTTTTTACATGCCACTATTTTTTTGTTAACTCATCCCACACAAATCCACTTGCTTCTTTTAAAGCTTTGAAAACACCTTATGTAGTCTTCAAAGTCTTAAAACGAGACTTATATTGTCCCGAGTAATGTCAAGACTCATCTCCTGGTTGAAGCGAGTAATAGCTTCTTTCCAAATCTCTTTAGAAAATGTCTCATCTAGTGATCTTCTTCCTTCCTTTATGAATTCTACTAAAATTTTGAAGTAAACACTTTTTATGTGCCGGCTCCCATAAAAAGTAACCTCTTTCTCCTTTTTCCTCTAAAACTTTTCCTTTTTTCTTTTTGCCTTCATTAACAATGTGGTCCACTACATCACGGGCTAAATCACACAATAGTTAAACACGATGATAAGTTGAAATAAATGTCAAAAAGTATATGTTAAACCTCATCAACATCTATGTTCAGTCGAGGTTTTCTCTCAATAGATGGCTTCACTTGATTCTTGGTTGGAACTTCTTCATGAGAGAGCCTAAAAAATAAAATTATCAGTTAAAATGTAAAACCAAAATAACTTTAACATGTTTGCTATGTAATTAAGTTAAGCAAACAGATATCAATAGCAGAAAGAATGAGGTGCCACTATGCACTGAAACCACAGCCATGACATAACAAACCCTTGATCTTCTATGTATCTAAATACTTGACCAAGTAATTTCTAGAAAATTGATATCTACTGGTATTATTGCTACTACCCATGAAACAGATCCGGTTATCAAAAGGTGTTTTATGAAGATGCATTTTCACAAAACACATTGAGAGAAAATAATGAATTAAGAAAATAAAAATAAAAAGAAAAAAGGATGCATGGAAAAGCAAATTCAGTAAAAATCACTACCTAAGATGTCATTTACACGCATTTTTTTTAGAAAAAAATCTACCTGCCAAACTCAAAATCTAAGCCAAAAAGTGTTAACTCCAAAAAAAAAAAAAGACATAATTTAAGAAGTAATAGATCAGGTGAGAGTAATTTTTCCTGTCTGTGTCCATCCATAACCCTTATTTCAATTGGAAGACAAAGTTATGTTGGAAGATATATGCATATAACCTCATTTCACTGTACACAACCATAACAGTAGATGATACTAGTCTATGACAATTATCAACACCAACAAGATATAATTTAAAATTCATGAGAGAATTTAAGGATTGCAAGCCAGAAGTGAAGAAGGAACATTGACAAAATTTGAATAGCTTAACCAACTAGCAATCTTTGGTATATTTTGTTAAACAATATTAAGAAATATTTTTTATTTCTTGATGAATATATGTATGTTTAAAGATAAAGGCCAAAGAGGAGATAAAATGAATATTATAACTATAACAAGCCAATAAACATAGATTCAATATAATATTTCCCATCAATTTCCATTGAAATTTCTTAATCACAATGGTAGGAAAGCTAAAACCTTTATAAAAAAAAGACAATAGATTAATTGGGCACAAAATTATATAGAAAGAGGGATCACAGATGACATCCAAATCAGTTACTTGCCCGGAGTGAAGGAGAAGGAGCCAAAAGGCTTCTTGGGTATGTGCAGAAAGCAATAGGCCAAGCAATTTTCACTTTCATTAATACTGTAGCATGAAACACAATGAGAAAACTAGTAATACATCAAAAGATCAACAATTATACTTGGGTAACATGATTTAAGAAAATAAACAATAAAATTATAAAGCATCAATCCCAACCATTTCAGAAAGACATGGAAAATGAAGAGTCAAAAAAAACGCCACTCCCTTTTCCAATCCATGTCAAAATGCCAATTGAGAATGTTGACCAGAGCAATGGAGGGATGGGCAGTGACCTGAAGGGAGAGGAAAGGAGGTGATGGAGATCGAAAAAAGCTATGGCGATGGAAAAATGTGGAGTCAACTGGTGAAGGGAGGAGGAAGAGGAGATGAGAGGCGAGGAGAGAAGAGGAGAGGAAGAGCAACGGAGGTAAGGAGAGGAGGATTAGGGAGGGCAAGGAAAGAAAGGAGAGGAGTGCGATCGATTGGCCCCCGACGCACGTTGGCGATTTGGATTCTCACCCCTAGGTGTAGAGAATATAATTCTCTAGTATTGAACAGTATTAGGGCTGGGATAGAGAATTGCACCTCCCACCCTAGAATACGATTGTTTATACATGCCAAATTCTCTATAACCCAAATAAGAGATTCTACATACCCTATTTCCTTGGTGAAATTAAACACCAATTCTCAATAACCCCTCCCCGGATTCAAATGTACTCCACATTACAAAATTGCAACCATATAGAGCAAATTTACTGATGAATTCAGGGTGGTGATTCCAAGAACTTACCTGTATGTGGCTTCCTGTGTGGGAGGATTGATGGATTTGGTTATCAAGCAGTTTTTTTTTTTTTTGAGATTTTGGAAAACTCTAACTTTTGTAAAAACTTAAAATGATTCTTCCTCTGATTAAACCTACTTTGACTGTAGATAGTAGGGCTGGTCGGTTTGGATAAAACCAACCAAACCGCTTACCCGACTAACCTAATTGAAGCAATTTGGTTAATCAAACAAAACCAAATTACAATTGATAGTTAAACCAACCAAACCGAACTAATTTGGTTTAGTTTTAACCAAACTAACCAAAATAATAAATAATACTTTTTATCGTTAATAGTATTCATTCTTTAGTGTTCACTCTAATTATTCTCAAGTTTTATTTATGAAATAAAAAATTATTGGCACACATTTAGGGATAATTACAAACTTATTATGAAAAGTTATATAAATAATGTTCTAATTTAGGATATTGTATAATAGGTAAACAGTATATAATGTATTAAATTTCCATCTCAATAAATAAATTATTTTCAATAAATTGAACCAAAATAATAATTTTATTAACCTTTGATATATATCATGATGACTAGAAATACATAAAGGTAATTTATAACATTGAAGAAAGAAAGTGAAAAAAGTGATGTGAATAAGATTTTTTTCATTTATTGATTTATTTGGTTTGATTGGTTTCGATTGAAAACTGACCGAACCGACCGAATTAAGTTTGGTTGATTTTCAGTTTTAACCAAACTACAACCAAACCAAACTAGCACCAAAATAAACTACCGTAATGAGTTTGGTTCAGTTGGTTTGTTTGGTTAGACTAAACCATGCTCACCCCTAGTAGATTGCAAGGAAATTGGCTTGTTTTTATGCAATTTTTTAGTCAAAATATGTAGGCCCATAGTGGATCAGGATTTTATGTTTACATAAAATTCACCTATACTTTATTGATGTAAAAGAGCCTAATTCAAGCCATGGTTGCAGGCAATAATGTCTCCTCAACAATCCTCTTTGTTGTTTTTGGTTGTGGGCATTTCTATGGCACTTACCCCTTGGTTGGCTGCTGGAGGCCAATTGCTTGCCTCAAGATTTGAACAACATGATGTTCGCAGTCTATTGCCAGTTGAAAGTGAGGTGTATATTTAATTTCTGTGTTAGACATTTTCACATGAATTTTACACTAATCTTGCTTTTGTTTCTAAAGTGAACAGCCTCTTCTATTGGCGAAAAATGCACATCTAATCATTCTATGCACATATGCTACTATGTATTACTTCTTGATAGCTTCTCATTTGTGTTTTCCTAATTACTTGGGGAATGATCGTTTTTGCAGACAGATGATTTGCAAGGTCATATTATAATATGTGGATTTGGACGAGTTGGCCAGGTTTGTTTTTAGGTTCTGGATAAAATACATGTTTCTGTCAATTATGTCTTGTATTAGTTTCCGACCTGTATAGCTGGGATTGGGTGTTAAGTCGTGGGTGATGCTTACTGCAGATCATAGCTCAGCTTCTGTCAGAGCGTCTGATACCTTTTGTTGCTCTTGATGTGAGAAGGTAAAGTTTTCCAGTTGAGCTGGGCTTTCTGATACTGTTCACCCATGTTGCAATCTGATAGATATTTAAATGGTTTAAAAAATTTGCTTTACCTTTTCAGTGATCGAGTGGCTGCGGGGAGAGCACTTGATCTTCCAGTGTACTTTGGAGATGCAGGAAGCAAAGAGGTGGGATAAAAGAAAAATAATCTTAATTTGTCTTTTCACTCAGGATTCTGTGATGCTTACTACTGCTTGTCTACTAGGTTCTTCACAAAGTTGGTGCTGAAAGAGCATGTGCTGCTGCAATAACTCTAGACACTCCAGGTGCTAATTATAGGACTGTTTGGGCTTTAAGCAAGTATTTTCCAAATGTTAAGACGTTTGTTCGGGCACATGATGTGGATCATGGCATCAATCTAGAAAAAGCTGGTGCCACAGCGGTATTTTTCCTCCCTGAGTCTTGTTCTAGAAAAAGCTGGTTGAGTTAAAGAATATTATTAAGCACAGGAATCAAGCTGTATTATTTTTTAATTGAAAGATGCCTTGATACTACTTGTCAGGTTGTCCCTGAAACTTTGGAGCCTAGTCTACAATTGGCAGCCGCGGTTCTGGCCCAGGTGATTTTGGATGGATATGTTTAAGAATATTTGGGCCTTATCCAAAATGAACATCTAATCATTTAAACATTTCAACTCTTAATATTTACAAAGGTCACAACTCATATCCCTTTTGGACGTGGGATTATTCTTAGTATTATTTCATACAGGCTACCTACCTCATTCATGCGCAAAAAAATAACCAAGTCATTTAGAACGCATCTTTTCCCTTCTCAATTTTCTGCAGGCAAAGTTACCAACTTCAGAAATTGCAGCAACAATCAACGAGTTCAGAACTCGCCATTTATCTGAGCTTACAGAAGTAGGTTCGATTCATTCTTTTGTCGATTGCAGCAAACACACTGTTCATATCCATGATATACTATCTCATTTGCAGCTTTGTGAGGCAAGCGGGAGGTCCCTTGGATATGGCTTCTCCCGGGTGATGAGCAAGTCAAACAAAACCCAATTTTCCGATACCGAGGATGACGAAGTTGTGGAAGGAACACTTGCAATATGATTGGAAGAATAAGCCAATCGCAGCGGTAGGAAATCGAAATAAGATTAGAAAAGCGTGAGGTAGATCTGTTTCGTGTGTACCATTGATCTACTCCCAAAAATGTACAGAAATATATAGGGAAAAAATAAAAAACGTCAAGTTGATTCCAGGTGGGACTCATTTCTTAGACGTAGCTACGCTGCCCCGACGACCCACTTATTTTGTTTCAAGGAAAAATGTAAGCCACCTGGCACGACATTCCTTAATTCAACGGGATTGCAACTTTTTATCACTTAAAGAATTTTTTTGTAGTTTCGCTTATTTTCTGATGCATTTGATAGGGATATCAAGTGGGCCGATCGGCCCACTTTTTGACCGGGCCGGCCCGGCATGGCCCAGTCAAAGCCCAGTTATCTTACCAGGCCGGCCCTAAGGCCCTCTTTAGTTCGGTCTGGGCCGGGCACATTGGGTTGGGCCTGAGCTTGGCCAGGCCCAATTTCATAAGTTGGGTAGAGAGCCCAACTCTATAGTATTGGACTTTCTATTAGATTATAACAAAAGCTGGCCAAGAAACTGTTCACGTGTACTTACCCACCAAAGAAGAGATGTGAGCCTTTAGGCCCAGCTCTTCTCTAGTATACATCGAGTTCAACTGGGCCGGGGCGGGCCAGTCCGATCTATATGGGCAGGGTCGGCCTGGCCTGGTGGGTTACTATCCTAAGCCCAGTCACCCTAGGTGTGGCTGGGCCCTGGGCCAGGCAGGCCCATGGGTGTCCGGCCCATTTGACATGAATATTCGAGAGCTGCAAAATGGGATGAAATAGGGTGATGATTATTTAACCCGTATGTCTTCTTCCCGGTTCCAACCCATGGAAATGGAGATAATGAGATGAAAGATTTCATCTGTACCAATTGGCAAATTATCCATCACAGGAAGATTTTTTTTCGCTGTCACGGTGTTTCAGTTTTCCCTCACACATAGTTAATTCTGGGCCATGACTAATACAGTCGTTAAAGATAAACTAACAAAAAATACTATCATCAAAGATAAACCCAATGAATAAAAAATGCTATCAAAGATAGACTCAATGAATAAAACATGTGTATGATACCCTAATGCTAATGGCGTAACACTTGTAATAAAGACAACTCAAGCTAGGCAATGATAAGCTTGGGAGCTGCACCTGTGGCTCTAGATATACGGCAAATAAGTGTCTCAATCAAACAATTCTAATAGCCATCATCTGGCCACTTTTCATGTTTTACACCACTTTTTAATCCGGGCATAGTAGGCAAAATTGCTGATGACCACAACGCGAGCTGTGCTTACTTAATCGCTACAATCCATAATATCGGTATCGATTGTGAAAGCACTCTACAAGCTTTTAAATTTGTTATCGATTAACAAATATATGATGGTATATAGTTTAAATTATCAAATTTTTGTTCATATATACGTGGTGTTTTTTATATAGTTTTTAATTTTGAAATTTAATTACTTGAATATATTCCAATTTCCAACTTTGATTGCAAATTGAAGTCCGTTTTTTTCTCAAATACTAGAAAACAAATATTTATAATTTCAAATAACCAAGGTTATTTTTACTTTTAGTTTTGTACTCCAAATATATTTTAATTGTTTTTTATTCAATTTAATTTCTATATGTTAAATTTGAATTCAATTTTTAATTGGATTTGTTTGGATCCCTGCTTCATTAATTTGGTTTTTAAAATTTTGCACCAAAATTTCAAATTAAGGTTTCAACATATTTGGCAATCTCTTTTCCGTCGAATCATTTATTTTAATCTTAAATTAAAAATTTAAAACACATTTACATTTTTATGAATATGTTTCGCATATTTGGACCATCTTAAGTATGTGGTGTTTTAAAATGACTTTAAATTAAAATTCTAATTCAAATTGTGGAATTTAATTATTTACATGTATTGCAATTTTCAACTAGGATTGCAATCATAATTCGGATTTTTCAAAAATTAGGATTTTTTTATACTTTTAATTTAATTTTTTGAGATGAGTTTCTTATATTTGGATCGTGAACTATGCATAATCTTAGGTAGTGATATTTTAAAAATATTTTTAAAATTCTTTCTATATAGGAACTTAAAATTTTCTAATCTTAAAAAAATTCATTTCGAATTTAAATTGAATTTCCTGGATGAATGCATTTCTTTTTATTGGATCTTTGACTATGCATCATTGCACGTATGTGGTATTTTAAAAATATTTTAAAGCAGCTCTTTATTTAATTTCTTATACTAGAAATTAATTATAGATCTAAAAGTATTTTAATTTTAAATGAGGATTGCAAAATAGAAAAAAATGACAAAGGAGTGCGTTAGAGCATAGCTTCAAGTTCCCCCAACATCTCAGGTTCTCATGCAGGGATTGGACTCGAACCTGCAAGTTTCTCTTCATGAGCCTCATGAGTTGACCCATTCCTCTAGCTTGTTCTCCTTCTCTTTCTTGAACTATTCCCGGCTAGGTCCCCCAGCTTTGTTTGCTTGGTCGGGATAGAACCGGTGCTTGGTAAGCGACAGTGATAGTCCAGGTTGGAGCTTCATTTTTTAAAATAATAAAATTTGGTTCACCTTTTAAATTAAACTTCAAAATAAATTTTATGAAAGAGTTTCTATATTTGTATCACAAAGTATGCATAGTCTTAGATACATTGGATATTTAAAATGCTTTTAAAACCATTTTTTATTTTTGAAAATTTTTTTATTCTTTATTCAATTATTTAAATGTGTTTCAATATCATTTTGATTGCAAATTTTAAATAAAAAACATATTTGAATTTAATCTCAAGCAGAAAAATAATGTTGGAATTTAGATAAGCCTC
Organism: Piper betle; assembly: GCA_033002965.1. Lineage (NCBI taxonomy): Eukaryota > Viridiplantae > Streptophyta > Magnoliopsida > Piperales > Piperaceae > Piper > Piper betle. Next base: position 42,264 of record JAURVB010012944.1, on the reverse strand, counting down.
AATATTAATTACTTAAGTAGTTTGATGTTGGACAATGTAACAGTGGGGTCCAAATTAAAAATTAATAGGTCTAAATTATCTCTTTAAAAGTGATTAATCAAAATTTAAGATTTATGATCTATTTTCACTAATAAATCAAATCTTACTTTAATAAATATTAGATTTTAAATTAAGTTGAAGAATCTCACAATTCACCGATGTTAGAAAATTCCATTTTTCAAATTCTTATATTTGGCTCGTAGCTAGTGGACTAAGCTACGTCTTCCTAAACTTGTCGCTAGCAGCCCAGCTTACGTCCTTAATCCAGCCCACTATTTTATACGAAATTAAAATGATCTAATACTATTTATAATGACCCAGTGTAAAATACAAATTAATGAGAATAAATCATCTTTTCAAGAGTGGTAAATTGAAATTGAAGATTATAATCTATTCCCACCAATAAATTAGATCTTACTTCAATTAATATTAGATGTAAGACTAAATTAAAGGAGGTCATAAACTAACTATGGACTTGCTTGGTTTTAAATATAGATTTGGTCGATTAATGTAAAAATTATAATGCTAGTGTATGTGACGGATTAAGTAATAAAAGTGATAAGAAAGTTTCGTTCCATTAGGAATTAGTAGTAAAAATTCTTAATTAACAAAATTAATTTAATTAATTCTATATTTATATAAAATTATATATGCAAAAAGATATTTTAATTTTTGCCCTTAATAATTACCCACGACATATAAGTATATATTTATTTCATATGTAAATAGCCCAAAACAGATAAACAAAGGTTATTCTATTTAATGACAAATTTTGATCTTTTTATCTCTAAATAAAATTAAATCTCTAGATCTAACAATGGACGGTCAATCTAACGATAACATTAAGAAAAAAATAAAATAGATGATCCAAAAGCACAATCACATCAATAAAAATTAATGAACTTTATTAATTCATGCACTAGGTGTCATTGAAAATCCTACAAAAGAATTTAATCCATAAAATATTCGAGTAAATTTAAGAAATTCATATATGATATAAAAAATATCATTTAATTACAAAAAAATAATTAGAATAAAGAAAAACTCTTTATAGGGAAGTTTGTTCTTCCAATCCAAAATCTTCTTTCGCATTGTCACCCGACCTCCAAAGTCTTTTTTCTCCTCTTTATATAAAACCCTAATTAAGTTCATAAATGATCCACCAAATATTACAAGTAGGGCCCATTAAAATTTTCAAAAATATTGAAAAAGTTGAATTCTTGCCACCAGTGCTTGAGCACCTTGAATCCCATCTCTCGAGCTCTGGGTATCGGTCACATTTATTTTCTTCGCCATGGAGCCCGCGCTCAAGCGCTCTACATCCCAACACTCAAACTCTAGGGATTGTTTAAGGTGCCAACTTGTGTTTTTGGCTCGAGTTCGTCCCAAATCCGTTCTTGATCGTCTTCTAACCTTATACCTTACTATAGCAATATCAATCAGCACTTTTTACACCAAAATCACAATGATTTCTTGCTTTTTAATAATGTCTAATAAACTCTTAAACTAATAAAAATGAAGTATAAATGACTCAAACTATGATAAAAATTAACATGAAATGCAAAGAATAATAACTCTTTACAAAGTTATTATCGATGTTATGAGGTTAGAAGTTAAATGTGAAAATCAAGTAAGGGAAAGATAGAAAGTTTAAAAATTTGGATTGCAGATGAGGTAGGCTTTCATAAATTTATATTTGCCAATTTCTCTTCTTTCAAATTGAAGAGAGTGTACTTCAATAATTGATTGTATTTACACATATTGAGTAATTGTATAGTAAAAGATCCCGTTGATCTTTTGAGAGCTTGTTTATAAACATGATCGGGTGCGATCTTGTACTAATGGTCGTGCGATACTCTGAGTGTGGAGTGGTATGATTGTTTTATGAACTAAAGCTTGGGACCTAGTAGTGAAGGACAAGTGTGTGACTTGTGAAATCTGTTCGGGGTTGAACTTGGTGAAGAACAAGTGAGCTTATGAAGCACTTGCGTCGACCTTAGTGAAGGACAAGTGGGTGTAACATTTGTGTGTGTAACAATTATGTTTGGTCATAGTGAACCCAACTGTAAGATGGTGTAGAAGAAAAAAAGTACTAGAGTTTAGAACTTCTTAAAAACCTTGTGTTTGTCTTTTTTGTCATTACTCTAATTTGCTTTAATTGATTTTTGGCTAGGCAAAATTTTTATAACTTATATGGTTTGACGCCAATAGTTGTTATAATTATTTGTGGATAGCGTTTTAGTTAATAATTTAGTATCTTCATAGGTTAAAATCTATTTAAGTTATATTTCAGTATTTAACTTGTTTGCTCAAGTTTTTTAGTTTAATCTGCTCCCTACTGAAATTTATCATAGTTGTCTATCTATTGTATATAGTAGGACAGTTTTTTTATTCTTATTGTGTTTGGGTTTTTTTCTCACATAGTTAATTTTAATCCCACAATTAATAATGATTTTTATTAGAGATAAACTCATGCCCCTGTATCACCATGCATTGATAGTTTCATAAATAGATAAACTCAAAAAATTATGTATGTGTATATAAAAAGATTGTGCACCTTACCCCCTTCCCATCACCTCTCTGCCTTCCTTTCCTTGCTACTACATATTTCTCACTTTCCGTCTTTTTTCTTTCATGCTTGATTCGTTGCTTTCAGGAGGAATCTGTTGTGTGGTTGTAAGACATACTTATTAGTTTTCTTTCATACTGCGAAGTTTTATTGTGACAAAAATACAACAATGCCTTTGGTATGTTTGGGTTTCAACAGGAGAAACCCAATAAGATAAACCTTTCAACGACCTCACCACACGGTAGGCATAAGGTGTAGGTTACGATGGAAATATTTACTATGATTAATTATGTATGTTATGATGGAAATATTTATTAAGAGTTTTATTTCAACTATTTCTTTAAATATTTATGAAAATATCTATTATAATATGCTAAATGTGACTTTTAATATTAACATCTTTTATTGTCTTTTTCTTTTCACTAAAAATATTTTTAACTACTGTTGCAACGTTACTTCTAACGGTTGCCTGGCTACCCATTTCCACCTTTTAATTTTTTTATTTTGGATATCGCTCTTGAGGGTAATTTTCTTATTCTCGTGCAGTGGCGCCCGTTTTATATATATATTTATATTTTCTCCCAGTGGAATGGCATCTGATGGACGCCGGGTATTGGGGATTCCTCATCTTGACGCTACTTCCCGTTCCTTTTTCGATCTTCCGTTTCTTTTTTTCCTGGCTTTGCTCACGTGGACTTTTCTGTTCCTCAATTGGTATTTATATATCTGCAGATTTATAATCTTCGCTGTCGCCGCCTCCCTCCCACTTCCCTCGCCGCCCGCTGATGACCCTGATTCGAGTCGCTAGTTTTACAATATATCTATATCCAATCCATATTGGCCCATGCTCATCCTTAATTATCTCCATATACTACCCTAATTAATTAACATTAAAAATACTAGTAAATAAATAAATAAATTCTAATGTTAAACAAATCAAATGATGAGAACGCCTGAGTGGCCTACAGTTTCTCCCATTCGTAATATATGGTCTTTTCCCTAAAGTATGCTTGTAGCTTTATAATTAATATGAAAAATGTTGTAGAAATTGAATATTTACAAATGTCCTTTAATTTGTGTAACCTTATAAGGATTAAGGGCACATAAAGTCATAACTATTTCATGATTCTATGATACCTAATAAGAAAAAATCTTAAAGAAATAAAAATTTTAGAATAATTATTCTCTTAATTATTGATAAAATATACTAGATAGTCCGAAAAAACACATGCAGATAAGAGATAAATATATACTCCACAAGAATCGAATAAATTTCTATCTTGATTAAGAACAGCGACCGAGCACCATTATCGGTTTTTAAAAGACTAATATTTTTTATGGTCCGACATATCAATATATTTTAATATATTATATAATATTTTTAAATATTTATATGAATTATTTATAATAGATAATACTTAGAAAATTATAATTAAATAAAAATTTAAACCCTAATCTCGTAGATAAAAAATTTAAGTAAAATAAATAAAATTAAAATGAAAATGAAAAATTTAAACCCTAATCTCGTAAATAAATAAAAAATGAAAATATTATATATATATATATATAATATTGGTTGATGAAAAAAATTTAAGTAAAATAAGTTTTTCTTAGATATAAGAATTGGACTATAATAAATTAAATAATTTGAAAATAATAATTTTTCGCACCCTAGTATGTAATAAATAAAATAGTTACTATTATTTATACTTGAAGTTTAAATTTTTATTTTTATTTCCATGTACCTAAATATATATAAATGATCAATAAATTTTATGAAAATACTTATATATGATTACATTCGTTAAATATTGTTATATATATATATATATATATATATATATTTTTTGTAAACAGCACTAGTGCTTAAAAGCACCAAGCACAAAGATTAAAACAAAAAGACACTAAATGAGATTTTACTCTAGCTGCATTAGAGGCTTGGCGACGAAGAGTTTGGGGTCTCTTGGTAAGGATGCCTGTGAGTCGAACCAAACCTATTATTTAAATTAAATTTATGAATCAAATTTAATTATTTATTATTAAGAAAAAATTAAATCAGATTAAAGAAAAATCAAATTTGATTATTTATTAAATGGGTAATCATTTAACTATTAAAAGTGCATGGGTAATCATTTAACTATTAAAAGTGCATACTCGTAAAAAATATTAAAACGATATAAAAGTATTACATGTTCAATAAGGTTATATTAAGTGAAAAAAATATTTTAAAAATAAAAATAAGATATTTGATAATTTTATTAATAATTATTAATTTTAAGACTTAATGAAGTATTAACAATCTTTATAATTAAAATTATAACATAACAATCGGATAACGTGTATTTACTAATCGTTACTCTATTATCAAATCAAATGTCGGTTAATAAGTTCCGTTCATTCGCCCCTGAAATACGAGTGATATTATTACTTAAAATTGTTTTAATTTTATTTTGTTATTTTTTGAAAATAAATTTTATTCATCATGAGGAAGCAAATCGCGCGTTCTCTCTGCCGACGATAGGGGAATACTTGCTTGTGCTGTCACACGTGACCGACAAATTCTGCACGTGGTCATGGAGGAGGTAAATCGCGTATTTTGTCTACCGCCAGAGAGAAGGACAATACATGCTTGTTGTCTCACACGTGACACGCAAATCGCGCACCTGGCAGCCAAGGCTAGTTGTTGGATATCGATTCAGCACAGTATTACGTCTGCGGCTCCCTCCCACCTTTTCTTATTTTATATATTTATATATATTTACATGTGTGTGGACACCCTTAACATGTAATAAAAAAATTAGATGGCATAATTATTTTTTTGTAGAGAATTAAAAAATCTTATATAATAAACAAATTACCACGCGAAGGCTTGCAAATTTATTTTAAATAATAATTGTTTTGAACGCTTAATTCCCTCTGGGTATGAAGATAGTATAAACAAACTAAGTTCGTCTAAATGGCCAGGATAGGCAGGCCAACAAACACTGGCCTAGCTCGTTTCATTTAATTGACAAGTCGAGCTGTGTGCACGACCTGATTCGGCTGCCACTGCTAACTTTAAACTGAAGTTTGCAGTCTTGAATGCCAGTATTTAATCAAATATTTTGAAAAAATATTTAAAAAATAACAGAAATGTTTGAAAATTAATTGATATAAATAAAATAAAATTATAAACATTTAATATATATAAATAAATCTATTTCAATAATACTATATCCATCATCACACATTAGTCAAATATATAACAATTCATCAAATTTTTAAGTTTAATTATTATTTATGAAATTGATAGCATCAATATAGGTGGGCTCATGTATCTAATCTCGTATTGCCAATGACGAAAACCTTCCAAGGTAAGTATAACATTAAGTTATGTCTTGGAATGTTGATAGCATTATATGTATTCTTTCAAATAATAATCACATTTTTTATGACGATTATACTCCAAAATCCTAATAAGGAGTATGTCATGTTTTACTAATCTAAAACCTATATATAATAAATATATTAAAATATTATTAAATTATTAATTTTATAAAAATTAAGTGTTCAACATTTCATACTACTATTCCAATAATAAATAATAGCCCATTCAATCATGCCAATTTAAGAATCAATTTAAATCATTAAATGATTAGTTCTAATTTATAAGAATATATTTAACAGTTTGTAATAATAATTAAATACAAATTCTCAATCAAATCAAACCATTTTAACAATTAATATAAAATACTAAATACTTAGCATTAAAAAGTATATATATATATATATAACAACATATTTAAAACAGAAAAAAACATACTCAAACACAATTTATTTAAAACTATTTTTTTACAAAAAAAATAGTTTTTTTAATAGATTTTTTACGTTATATATGTAGTTGGTATCCCAATCATACATCGTGAAGTTTGAATATTGCTAATCTCAAGGCAGGGCACATTGCCAACATCAGACATTTACAAGTGGCAAATCAAAACAAAACCATAGAACAAGTGCCCCAGTTTACATATAAATGAAAAAATCACGTCTGCACAAAATTAATGCTATCACTTGCTGACTATCAGAAAGAAATCACCCCAGTTTAAACAAGTTTCCACCTTCACAAGAGAGAAAAAAACGTAGAGATGCAGAGAGCGAAAGATTACAAGCAGAGTCCAAATATACCCTTTAAAGCTGAGATCAAGAATACCTACCCTCTAATGAACCCAAGGATTTGTTTAGGGGAGACGATGCCAGGGAGCAATTGTTTCAATAATCTTGTAACACTGTTGATTATAGAAGACAAAAATAAAACGAAGCTAATATAACGGGTAAACGGGCGACCCGTTTATATAAACGGCCAATGAACGTCATCAAACTCAAACCCCCAAAACCCCTACCGTGAACTCCTTCCCCAACCGCCGGCCATGGCTCCGTCGACGGCCACCTCCGACGTGCTCCGCCTCCTCCTCCGCCACCGTCCACCTTGCGCCCTTTCCCTCTCCCGATCGATGGGCCGCGGCGCTGGACATTTCCTGGCGGGCTCAACAAGTGGCAGTGGAAGCGGCTCCACGAGAAGAAGGCCTGGGAGAAGGAGCGGAAGCTGCTCGACCACTAGCGACAGCTCTACTAGGCCCGCATCCGCTCCCAGATTCGAGCCAAGATGCTCGGCGTCAACGACGGGCCGCTGGCCCCTCAGGCGGAGCAGTTCGGCGCCGCCATGACTCCGCAGGAGCACGTCAAGGTGCTGGCCGACCGGTTCATGAAGCCGGGGGCGGAGGATCTCTAGAACGATGACGATGGACCCCTGACGGAGCCGGAACATCGACGGCGGGCGCTGGTGATTACTGGAGGAGAGCGCCCACAAAGGCGGCTGCTTTCGGCTGTTCTAGGATGAGGAGAATCTTTCAGCTGAAATAAGCTGAATAAGGGAGAAATTCAAGATGAGAAATTCAGTCACGGAAGAAGATAAAGAAGAGGAAGAAGAAGAAAAAGAAGAAGAAGACGAGCAAATTGGAGTGGAGTCATTGCTCAGCGACAAGAAGTATCTTCTCTAATCAACCGGTCATTTGTCAAATAAGCCATGTTTTTACTTGTTTAGGCCTTTTATTGAAGCTAAGGGGGTAGTAAAGTATTGTGTAAGCCTTGGAAGTCATCATGCACTGCTTTCTATATGGAGAGGTTTAAAGAGTTACATAATGAGCTGCTATTGATTTTTCTGCATCCTGTTTATTTGTTCACTTTACATTTTAATTTATCTGTTTCTCTTCTTTTTTGTTTTTTCTTTTCTTTTTGCAATTTGAGGATATGTAGGACCATTGTATCATAAACTTTTGTTTTGCATCTTATTCATGCAGGTTTGATCCGTGCAATATCTCTCCACTGACAGTCAAGGCGCTCTCTTTAGCTGGCTCTCTTCAGCCGGCCAGCAAACACAAAATGCTTTGCGATCTTATCAACTCGGCCAATCATAAGCTGCACCGGTACTAGAAATACCTTACTTATTTACTCGTTATAAATTACTCGTTTATGAGTGAATTCAGTAGTTTGAAGATAGGAAATGTGATCATAAGAATGCAATAATAGGAAATTACAATGGACCCCCACCCCGCACCCAAACTAGAAGAGGGGGTCAACTACTATTGACTTAAACATATCGAATGTCCTCTCCCTTTGGGATCCAAATCCATCTCCATGCGAGTAGAACCAATGAGCCGTTTTCAGAAAATCCATTGTAGTTCTCACATAATTTCTTGAAAAAGGGGAACCAAGAATCAAGTGCTTATTTAGCTTCTTCCACGACTCATTGACTAGGTTTTTTACATGCTCAATGGCAACTTCTTCTGATACCCCTTTCTCATGCGCGTAGCATTGGACTGCCTTTGGCGCGTCTCCTCTTTCACGTTCAGCCTGCACGCAGTAGCAACGGCCACTTAATTTTTTCTCGTGACTAATTCAAAATTTTAAGTTATTACTTATTTTAGCTTCACAGACAAATATAAGCGTTCATAATTGGAAAATATACATTTGAGGTGACCAGGTCATCTAGAAGACGAATAGCAAGTGATGTTGTCTGTATAAGCTCGTCATAGTTGTGTATAAGGGAAAGTCTGTCCTCGGTTATCGTCTCCTTCATCAGAAAGATGGCGTTTGCTGATATGACTGGGATAGAGATGGTAACCCACGCATTGTTTATGTATTCATCGAAACGGGGAATATGCCCTTCATAAAACCATTTAGCCTCCGCCAAATATGCTTTGCATATATCAGCCCACTAAATAAATCAAGTTAAAGAGGATCAGAAAAAAATGTTATCTAATTATATAAATTTTTAGAAGTGAAAAAAATTGAATAAATGGGGAAGCAGTATTACTAATTTTCTTAGGGTTGGTATGATGTTGCACCCGCTTTGCTTGAGAGTTATGTAACCGACTTCATTAACACAGTTGAAAAGAGCAAAGTAATATAGCTTCATGTATTCTGGAAGCTCTTCAAGTACATGGAGATCCCATCTGCAAAGTGAATGTACTTATAATTGCTTGATTCAAAATATGAATTTGATCAATTAATATACAGATGCATATCTAAATGCCAGGTTTGGAAAAAATGATTTAATGATTCGCACCTCTCAATTGCATCAGTGAATAATTCAAGCTCTTCTAATGTTCCATAAATATCATATATGTCGTCAAGTGTTGTAAGGATTTGAATAACTTGTGTCAACCCTTCGGTCGCTTGCGCATATTGGGGTTCCGAAACATATCCCAGACTCCACAGAAAACATTCCGGTAATCGATCTCTACTAAAAGCCAACTTCTCTGCAAGTCCTTGATCCTTCCACCACCTACAAATGGCAAAGTAATTATGAAATAAATTAATAATAATGTTCTTATTTCACGCCTTGTGTATTCTCGTGTATATGCGATATTGATCATCTGGTAATTTGCTTTTATTTTTTGAATAGTGTTATTGACAAGTTGATAAGAAGAAGAAGTACCTGGACATGGCTTTGATGCTGCATGCGTACCCTGCTTGATTTGTGTTATACACTAATCTTGGCCAATTCAAGAAGCTTAGGATTCTTCTTGTTTCTTTCATATTCATCGATGGACCATCTTGCATCTAGTTTCGGATTTCTCCAATAGTAAGGAAGCTCTAGCCCACGCTTCACAAGTCTATGAAGCTGAGAATTTGGGTTTTCTCTGATCAGATACTGACTTAGGTGCCGTGCTGCGAAAGATCTGGCGTCGTCCAACAGTGTCTCCCCTTCCATGGCAAGATAGGAGGCATCATAGAGACTCAAAACTGCCCTCGTATCGTCCTTTAAAGCTTCCATAAAAGCACCGTTCTTATCCAAGTAAGGAGTAAAATCATCTGCTTATGAATCAAACTAACATAATATTATTACATTTGGAAAGTACTGGATCATGCCATTGTGTTGATGAAAAAAAATCACAATTGGGAAGGTGACTAATTAAACAATATTATTGGTTGAAGTTAAAGGCAGTAAATTAAACTTCAAAGGAGAAAACTATTATATAGTTAAACTTTATTATATATATCTTTCTCAAACCGGTGACTCATGCTTGTCTTCACGAGTACCTTGAGGAATCATATAACCATGCTGTCGCAATATCCTAAATCTGAGAGCAGTGTAATCTAAATCATCTTCCTTTCTTTGGTTGATAATTATCTTCTCCAGAACGTCCTTGATCTCCTCCTCAAAGAGATAGCCCAACCCCAAGCGTTGAAGAGTGTCGATGAGCTCAAGGCTGCGAATTGCGTCTCCCTCCTCTTGCAACAATAAACTTCTTGCATAATCCTTCATCTTCTCGGCCTGCTTTATGTATCTTTCTTCCTGCAAAACGAATTGAGTCATACTTACCATGATACACTATCTGGACCCTGTTAAATTAAAAAAATACGCAAGTGATCACAAGTGGTTTTCGAATTCTACCCCGTATCCACTCCGTAGCGATTGAAGAAAATCATTGTCACAGATTGCCGGCTTATAATCGGCTGATCTTCGTGGAGGCCCCGTCTCTAGTTTGTCGATTGCCACATTCTTCTTCTGAGTATTACTGCACTTAGCTACGCATGAATTATTGGATGTCCTTCCTTTGCATTGTAATTGTACAGAAGAGGGCAGAGCTGGAACTGCAAGGTGGAATGGGCGGATCAAGCTAAGGACAGAAGCAGCCATGTTGTCTACCAGATAACTTGTGAATATCGATTATCCTCCCATCTCTCCACTTCTATTTTATAGATGGAACAATGCGTGGCTTGCCTGCTAGTTGTTAGGCACAAGTAGACCTAAACCAGGGCCAGGGTCGCTAATTGTCCAAAAATGTCTTCATATAATGTCATCTCCGTGTAAGTTAATTAATAAGTTATTTCTCCTAAACATGGAGAAATATTTTGTTACGAAAAAAAGTTGCAATTATTGCGTACTTTTTAAGTTGTGTGTAAATTTTTGTTTGATACTAATGAAAGGAAATTAAAGGACTTTTATCCTGACAGATTGCTCCAACCATTAATAGGGCCCAAATCTGAATTTAGACTTATATGATTTAATGAGGACCATCATTTTTTAAGAAAAATAGTCGGGATAAAAGAAATATAAATGATGTAAAAATTTTAAATGGTCAACCCTACTAAAATTAGTACATATGTATTAATTTTTTAAAAAAATTTTATACTTTTACAATGTTTTTTATATTCAGATTAATTATTATTACCTTTAAGTATCCCACCCATGTGCTCTTAATGAAGAGAATATTTTCCTTTTTTATCTATTAAAAAATTTTGAAAAGGAAAATTTTTTGTGCTCGTTAGAGAACACATAAGTAGGTCATATAAGATAATCACTATTGTTTTGTGGTATAATTTAGATATAATTATATTTAATTTATATACAAAATAATTAATTTAATATTATTTTTTATATAAAATTTATTAAATATAACTACTTTTATTTAATAAAGTTGATTATTTTACAATTTTTATATCATTTACACTACCTACACGAAAAACAATTTGAGTTCTGATCTTAAACAACATATATAAGATTATGATTATATGATTTCCCATAGTTTAGGGAAGTCGGATGCTAGATCAATCACGGCCATATTTGATGACTGGGTGAGCGCAGCGCAATTACCTCTACTTGCGTATCTGACCTAGAATTGGTCACGACTGACGGCTCCTGACGAATGGCTCAAACAAATCTCAAGCATTGAAAAAAATTCAAACTTGAAAGAGCTATGGCAGACGAGCCAAGCCAAGCACAATGGCTTGGTCATCTCGAGCTGAGCTTCAGCTGGTCTCGTGCCAGCTAGATTTTTTAAAATAAAAAATTATACGAAGATAAAAATAAATAAAAATTATATATTTATTTATTGAACTATTTAAAGACTCGTTTAGCTCTCCCAACTCCAATTGGGAGCTCAAGCCGAGCCAAGTTTTAGGGCTCCGCGTGACTTAGTTTTAATTCAACTTTAAGCCTTACTTGGTTCACTTAATTGACAAGCAAAGCTGAGTCAAATGTACTCGACTCGACTCACTTGCCACCGTTGAATTCAAATTAGGGGTGTAAATGGGCCGAGCCAAGTAAAGATGTTTTTGAATTCGACATAATTTATGACAAATATGTTTGAGCTTGTTTGAGTATTTGACGAGCCTTTGATGTATTATAGGTCGAGCCAAATTCGTTCAAAATTTATAGTGTTTAGGCTTGACTCATGTTTGGCTCACTACTTTTAGAGCCGAGCTCGAGCCAAACGAATGTTTGTGTTTGATTCGTGTTCGACTTATATAAAATCAAAAAATTTTCCAACACTATATAAGTTTAATGTGACCTCAATAGTATTGACGAGCCGAGTATTTTTTGAGTTTGAATACATCGAACTCAAGTTTTGAGCCAAGCTGAGCCGAACACTCTTTAGCTCAAACTCTCTTCGTTGTTCAACGAGCTATCCATTTCGAGCCGAATAATTTTTTGAACACAAAATTAACGAGCATGAGTTCAAGCCAAATCGAGCCGAAGATAAAATACTTGCGAATAAGTTTGGCTTGTTTATATCCCTACTTCAAATTGAAGTTTTCCATCTTGAATGTCACTATTGTGTTGGACCTTCCTTTTGGAGACATTTCGATAGAGAAATAATGAAAATGTTTGAAAATTAATCGATATAGGTAAAATAGAATTATAAACATTTGGCATATATAAATAAAATTATTTCAATAATATTACACACATAATTACACATTAATCAAATATGTGACAATTCATCAAAATTTTAAGCTTAATTATTATTTATGAGATTGATAGCATCAATAAGGTAATTAAGATTTGGGTGGGCTCATGTATCCGGTCTGATATTGGCGATAACGATAACCTTCAAGGTAAATATAATATTAAATCATGTCTTGGCATGTTGATACCCTAACATGTATTCTTTTACATAATAATCACATTTTTTATAATGAATATACTCCATAAATCCTAATAGGGAGTATGCCCTTATTTTACTAATTAAAACCTATATATAATAAATATATTAAAATATTATTAAAAATAAGTGTTCAATATTTCATGCTACTATTTCAATAATAAATAATAATCCAATCAATCATGCCAATTTAATAATCAATTTAAATCATTAAATGATTAGTTCTAATTTATAAGAATGTATTTAACATTTTATAATAATAATCAAATGCAAATTCTCTATCAAGTCAACCAAACCATTATAACAATCAATATAAAATACTAAATACTTATCATTTAAATAAAAATTAACAACATATTTAAAACAGAAAAAACACATGCCCAAGCACAACTTATTTTAAAACATTTTTTTTTCAAAAAAATGGTTTTTTTAATAGATTTCTCACGTTATATATGCCGTTGATATCCCAATCATACATCGTGAATATCAGTCCGGGAGTGACTTTCGCTCGCCTACTCTCAGATGCCGAAATATGGAAAAAAATAATAAAGACAATTAAAAAAATGAAGAATAAAAGAGTGTGATTCACAGGTTGGGGACCACAACTTCAGCCTTTATTTACTCAAGTGGCAAATAGTCATACCCGTTTATCTTCTATGCTAACTGCGCTTATTAATTAAAATAAAATTCGATATTGACATATGATTAAGTACGAGAATCAATCAATTAAAATACAAAAAAAGATTTAAAAAATACAATAAAATTATTTTTGACATACGATCATGGGTTTGAATGTTTCTAACCTAAATTACTTTAATAATAAAAATATCATAAATGATAGTAAAATATCTCTTGTAATATCTCGCAACATTAAATATTGTTAATCTCAATTTCTTTAAAAAAATAATAAAAATGTCATTTACAGGAGAAGGTCATTGATTCGAATCTGATTAACTTCAACTTCTAATTTTTATTAATAAAAGTCTGTCTAATTATTTTAATAAAAATTAAATAATTATAATTTATTATTTTATTTAAATAAAATATATCTTTAAAATTAACTACAATTTATATCTAAAATATTAAATTATCATATCTTATCTTATCATTTAACAAATATTTATATATATAATTAAAATTTGTCTCCTATAAATAGTATATGATGTGACATCTTATCTAATATATAATAATATATTAATAGCAGCGTGCATGTCGCAATTCTCATGTGTCTCCATCGTTAGTGTATGATACACATTCTAAAAATTTAAATAAAACAAAAAAGATGCAACTAGTGCCCAGCATGGAATTAGACATTAGACAAAGGCCATGGAATACATGCAAGAGATTGAATGATAAATTGATAAAACAACCGAGCATGCATGTATTAATCCTTAATTTATATGCTCTCTGATGTATATTATAGATGGTCAACTTTGTGCATATCTCTTCTGCCAGGATCCACCTTTAGTACGTGAATCACGGGTGCTCTGTTAAAACAGTACAGTGTATCACATGGCAAGCGAACGTGTGAGAGTACAATGTGAACAAAATGGGAACTGCCCCACCTTAGCGACTCAAAGAGGATCACCCACCCCGTTGTCCATGAGATGTATTCCCGGTTGGCGCCTGTCACTAAGGGGAGCAAGCAGCACGCGGGAATTGTCAGAATATAAATTACAGGCAGATTGGAAGATGGGGAGTAGTAGCAAGACAATGCAAATTTTTTCTCTTTTGAGATTGAAAATGATAATGTGTTGTTGGGTTTATTCTATATCGGTCATAAAAGGTGTTAGTGACTTATATATATATTAATGAAAAAACTTTATTTTAGAGTTTGTTGTTAGGTTTATTCTATAGAAAATATTTGTAACTTGTATATAGGTTAATAGATAAATCTTATTCTCTAAACTAATTTTTATGTAAGTCCCTTTCGGGGGTTGAGGACCCATAAGGTCTAACAATGGTATTAACGCTAAGAGGCCTATGACACCTATTCTAAGTCCATTTTGGAGGCCCGAAAAACTTAACATGTGCCTTCCCCTTAGCTACTATAATAAGCCTTCCCCTTAGCTACTATAATAAAACCCCTTAGCTACTATAATAAGCCTTCCCCTTAGCTACTATAATAAAATCCCTTAGCTACTATAATAAGCCTTCCCCTCAACTACTATAATAAAACATAAGAAATTTTATTGATTGAGGAGGATTGGAAGGTAGCTACTATAATAAAACATATGAAATTTCATTGATTGAGGAGGATTGGAAGGAATTGGCTTACACAATAGATAGATACAAAAAAAAAACTTTTGCCCACTATAAAATTGGTACAACATATTTAAGATTAACATGAGTTATACTACTGTGAGAAAAATAAAGTCCACAATATGATTTTAAAAACCATGGGATAATATGCCAAATATATGTATATACATAGGACTATTGTCTATGGCTTATATTATTATGGAGTATATATACTTTAAAATTATTTTTCTATAATAATTTTTAAGATTATTTTATGGGATATATTTTTTTCCACGGTAATATAGCGTACGACAAACATAAGATACTCCAAGATTTTTGAAACTGATTAAATATTTGATGAGAGAGGCAAGGAAATTTAGGGTGAAGATGCAACCTCCCGGGAAGTAGAGTGACACAAGAAGAGTGACTGGGAATATAAAAAGTTTTAAAATCATGCCCTTAATAGAAATTTGACGACTACTCTAAAATCATGGGCTTGAATATGTGTAGGTCTAGCTCGATTGATTTAGGGCAATGTAAGTAAAAACTTAAACAATTTTATTATTGACTTGCACGAAAGTAGGAACTTTTGGAGGTGATGAAAATTTTAACTTATTATCTCCGGGATGGGAAAAGGCTTTATCTTTCCTGGGCCTCTTAAAAGAAAAAAATAATTTCATACCTTTTATATGGGTGTCTGTAACAAATCACTCTGCAAAGTAAGAAATAATCACTCTAAAACTCGTGACCCGAGTTAGAGTTTTATAGTCAAAACTAGTCAGTTCAACAGATATTTTTAGTCGAGTCTATGTATTGAACCGAGGCTAGTCGTGTGTATAAGCCATGAGAGTCATATGTACCCAAGTATATAATGATAACATCATGAATACAACAGAAAAAAATGAGTTATCAGAATATATAAGAGTATGCCAGTTTATTTTTTATATATATAGTGGATCATATAATTAATTTTAAGCTGTTTACCGCGTTAGGATGTGTTATTTATTAGCTTTGAGTGGGTTAGTAGGTTTAGAGTATATTATTCGAGTTAGAACTCGATTATTTTACTTTATATTTTTTGGGATGTATTTCGTAATATTGACTCAAGTCGGGAACAAGTCATGTTTTTATTACGAAACTACCCCCGACCTTTCTTCCCCTCAACCTTCTCTCGATCACACGACAACAAACAATTGTGTCAATCCCCTCACCAATTGAAAACCCTCTTTGGTACCCTTTGCCCTAGCCGACCACCTTTCTTGTTGCCAACGATCGCCTCAGCGATCTATTTCCGTCGTTGACTCCCTACTACCACCCTTGCTCAGGCCCTCCTTGTTGCCTAGCCAACCACTCCACCAAGCCGCCGCTTTTTCTGACACTTTCTTGCCACAGTCGTGCGAAATTTTCCGCTGGACAGCAGCTGCCGGTCGTGGTAACTCGGTCGCGGGGGCACCAGCTCCACCAACCCAGACCATCAATCACTGTCACCTTGCTTCAGCAATAGTCGGCAATCGCGGCTCGTCACCACATGATTGACGATTAGGAATTGAATTTTATCCGATTTTATTTGATAATAAATTATTTTATGATCTTATTGTGATGCAAATGATGTGATTGTAAGTAAATATTAGTTTAAATTTAAATGTCTGTTAACGGATGATAATAGTGAATTAGGGTTAGACAATTAATTCATAAATTATGTATATAGTTTTCATGAGCAAATTAGTATAATTGAATACTAAGCTAGTTATTGGAGTTACGGATAATATTTAATTTGATGAGGATTCATTTCTTATGCCTTGGAATTAGAATACATAATGTTAATAATTGAATTAAGATGTAGGTAGCTAATTAAATAGGTCTTAATCATCGATTAGAATGGATTGTATGATTTGAATATAAATGTCGCATAATCTCAGGTCATTGTTACTCATGATTGAATGCCCTCGGTTGAGACATAGACAAAAATTGTTGTGGTTGTCTTCTATGGATTGATGAGGAGTGTAGCATTCATGTATTATAGAGGACGCTAGTATTTAGCATTATTGTGTAGGTATGAAGTAGGAGCTCGCCGCCTAGGCATGAGAACATACTCAGAGCTTCCGCCAGGTCCGTTTAGAACTCACCCTTGACTTATTGTTCTATTCTATCATGATTTATTTTTTCTACTGATTGTAAGACGGGTTAAGTGACATTTTATCAGATCCCGCTAACTTGGGTCATTTAGTAGAATAGTTTTTCTGATTAATAACCTTCAAGGATTAGATCCCTTGAGTATGATTTCAAAAACAAGATCCACCACAAGTTGCCTTTGAGCCTATTATATAAATCCCTTTCAGGACTATATATATATATATATATATAAATAATTTTATCGTATTTTAGTGAGACGAGAGATGGGAAAACTGACTCGCATTTACCATGAGTATGTGTACATGCCAGTCAAAGCAGACTCTGGATTAGTGAGAGGGTTATTCCATCGAGAAGGATCCTAACAGCTCTGCGTTTGAGTTCCTCACGCCCGGAGAATGTACAGGTTTACAGGTACTATTAAGTACAACGCACGTCCGGACTTGTGGTTCAAAGGGTACTAAAAACGACTGCCTAAGAGTACCAGCCTTCATGCTAAAGGCTAGGAAAATTGTGGAAAAATGAGAGGGCCTAGGATATACCGATAGTCCTAAGGGACTAGAAAACGGAATGAGAAAATGTCGAAAGAAGCATCAGTAGACCAATTAGTTTAGGATGCTACCGGGTCTACAACCTGGCGGCTCCTAAGTAGGTGCCCTTCAGAGAATTCTGATGAAGTATATGAATGTTTTCCTTTACATAAGAGTCAGATCTCACAGCCAGTTTGTTATAGTTATATTTTGGACCAGTAACGCTCGTTACTGAAGTGTTTTTATAATATATGTAGGTGATGAGTGTAAGTTAGATGTGTTAGCCTGGACGGAGGAGTAGTGATGCCTCTTGCACACACATGTTAGATGATAGGATATTAAATATTTTATTTATAATGTTATTATATTGAGAATGATGTAATCAAATGTAAAACATGATTGTATGATGTGAAATGTGAATAGAATGCACTAGTAGGTCGAAACACAAGATTTAGAATGATTTATACAGTAGATTAGAATTCCATGTGAATAAAAATATCTGATATATGTACATATTTGTATATTCTGATTTGATCAGGTGGCCCCTAATTACACTTTTAGGGGAGATTTTGTCTGTTTTATTTTTAAAACTTTTATTGATTTTATTACAATTACTGTTGGTGTGTGAATTGGTTTTCATGTTATCCATAAAATAGCATGTTAAAGCTGTAAAACCCATGACTCGAGTCAGGGTTTTACGTTACCGAACCAGTCGGTTCGACCGTTGGTTCGAGTCGAGTCAGTTTCATGAACCGCGTGCTGAGTCGAGACCAGCCGTGAGTTATGAGCGATGAGAGTCAGGTGTACCTGAATATATGATGATAACGTCGAGAAGATGGTGAGATACGAGTTATCTAAATATATGAAAGTATGCAGTATTTTTTCTTTTTATATGTTTGATCGTAGAAATAGTTTTAGGCCGAATAACGCGTTAGGACGCGTTGGATTATATTCGGGTGGGTTATTAGTTATAGAGCATGCCATTTGGATGTTATTGTGTTTGTTTTATTTTATGAAATTTTTCCATATTTTTCTAGATTTTTTTAGAATTTATTACAAACTAGTTATTATTTTGACTCGAGCAGGAATCGAGTCAATACTTAATTACGAAACTGCCATTGAGGGTATTTTTTCTCCCTCCGACCTTTTTCACCCAAACCCTCGCCGCCGCCGCGCTGCGCACCGATCAACGTCGCCCCACCCCGCCGTGCAGTCACCGTGCCACCACGACCCACCCCGGCCACCGTCTCGCCGCCACGATGCCGGAATCGCCCCACGAAACCGCCTCGGTCGTCGCCACTCCAAGCCGGATTCCGCCGCCGTCCGGGCCGCACCGCCGCCGCTGTGACCCTGACGACCACCCCTCGCCGTTGCCGACGTTTCCCCCACCATCCCGAGCACCGTCGAGGCCGGTCGCGGCCCCGATCGGAGCACGCCGCCGCCGCCGCCCATTTTCGATGCTGCCGTCGACGGCCATCGCCGCCTCAGCTACCCTGTTTGACACCACCATCGGACCAAGCTCGTCGAGCTGGTGCCGATAGACCCCCTGATTGCCCCGTCCCGAATCGCCGCCGAAAACCGTCGGAATCCGCCGGAAAACCGCCGACACTCGCCGGAAAACCGCTGGAACCGTCGGAAAATTGGATTCGTGGAAATTCGCCGAATCATCTGCCGAATGCACCCGGTCCAATCTGATCGGACTTCGGACGCCGCTAGGCGCCGAATTCGAGTTTCGAGCCACGAAACGAGAACCCTAGCCGTCGCCGATTTTCGACGACGCGAGGTATAATTTATTTTAATTTAATTTTTTAAAAGTATTGATTATTAGAATTACATGCTTGGATTGGTGAATTGTGTGTTATAATAATATATATAAATGTAGATTTGATTAAGGATAAAATATGAAATTGTTTGATTGAGTAGTGTTAAAAATGGAGGCTAATAAACAAATTAGGGTAACTAGGTAATGATCATGATCTAATGCAAACTAGCCTAAGTAGACTTGCTAGAATTGATATAGGTTAATGTGTGTTGATTGATGAGTGATTGTGTTGATTGTGTGTGCATGCTATAGGATGTGTGATTCATCATGCGGGCGTTAGTTTTTAGCTTGATTGTGTAGGTACGGTGTAGGAGCTCGCCGCCTAGGCGCGTGGACCCGTTTGGAGCTTCTACTAGGTCCGTTTAGGACTCGTTCTCTGATTTATGCTACTCTCTTGTGTATTTGATTTATTATCTGCAGGACGAGTTAAGTGGCATTTTATCGAATCCCACTTAACTCGGGCCATTTAGCCAACGATTTTCCGGATTAATAACCCTCGAGGATGAGATCCCTGGAGTTTGTTTTCGAACTTCAGATCCAACTCACGTTGCCTTCGGGCCTATTGTATAAATCCCAACCCAGACCTATATATATGTATAGTTTTCGTGTTTTTGTGAGAGACTGAATGAGGGAAATCCGACTACCGTGCTACGCGAGCGGGCACGTGTGTGTCGACAGTGGGCTCTGGAATGGTGTGCGGGCCGTTTCATTCCCGAGGGATCCTGACAACTCCACCTTTGAGTTCCTCAAACCCGGAGAAGTGTTGAGGTTCACGGGTACTGCATTGCAGCGCATGTCTAGACTTGTGGTTTCAAAGGGTACTGAAGGCGACTGCCTGAGAGTACTCGGCCTTCGTGCTCAAGGCCAGGAATAATATGGAAGGTGCAGAGGGCGGAAAGGAATGAGATTTGACACGAGAAGCAATAGAGAAATGGCCGAGGCATGAGAATGTGAAAGATAGGGGGACGCTGTCGACCCGAGGGCGACGGCTCCCGTATGTGCCCTGATGAGAGTTCTTGAGGAAGTATATGGTTTTCATTCAACAGGAGAGTTTGCTCTCCTGTGCCAGATTGATATTAGTTATTTTCCGGGCCGGTAACACTCGTTACTGACGGTTTTTCTATATATATGTAGGTGAGGAATGCGAGCGATGAAAGCTGTCGGGATTGCGGAGGAGCAGCACAGAACCGCGCACACATGTACCTGCCGTGTGTATGTATAATGATGGTGTGTTATTGTTATGTAAATGATAATTTTGATGTGTTTGCTTGAATGAATTACTTGTCATGAAATGAACTGATAAATATGAATGAGTAGGGAGCCTTGGAGTTCAGACTCGGCTCGGGTAAAAACGAATGAGATAATGATTTAATGTCATGGTAGATTGTTATGTGTTATCGTATTTTTATAAAATAGTATATATTTTCTTTTGGTTTCGCATTTGTTGTTTTGTCTTATTTTGCTTGTACATCATAGCATGCATGTAGGACCGCGTTAGAACCCAATTGTTCCCATTCATGCATTTCACATTTGCATCTCCATCTTGAAACGCTGAGAGTAGATCCTGGTCGGCTTAACCGAATCTAGTAGATTAGCGAACGGTTCGGTCGCCGGTGACATTTCCGGGTCGGTTCACGGGTGAGCCGAAACGGGTGTTACAAAAGCCCTATGCATTCATCCATGCATAACGATTTGTATCTTCATCTTAAGACGCTAAGAATAGATCTTCATGAATTTGGTTTGGGTTAGCTAACCTAATCGGGACCTATAATATTCCAGTTTGGTTCATGAGTGTGAACTAAATTTGGGGTGTCACAATCACATCCTATAATTTTGGTAGAGAGGGTTAATAATATTTTTGGTGATGAAATTCAAAATCTTAATAATTTTGTGTGTGTGTGTGTGTGTGTATATATATATATATATATATATATATATATATAAAGAGAGAGAGAGAGAGAGAGAGAGAGAGAGAGATTTAATGTGTTATTGCTTAAGCTGAGTCATTCCCACATTTCATACACTTGGCCTTAATAAAAACTTAGCACATGAATTCATGCTAAGGTAATCCACTTTTATTAATATAAGAAACTTAAAAGTCGTGTTCTAATGAAAAGTATGAGATTAAATCAATCAAAATACAATAAATTCAAAGAAAATAAAATAATAGTTTATCACTCATTTAATTAGAATTTATTTTATAATTAAAGTTGATTTTAAGATATTAGATCATAATAATCTATACATTATTCAGTGAGTCTATATCTACAATTATGAGTCTCTTTAACATAAGCTCCACATGACATGACATCTTCCTAGTATTGTTATATCTTATTTTGATATGACAACATTAAAACTCTCTTAATGACACTTAAGGTCTCACAATTATCTTCAAAGATCAATGTTTTTACTACTTAAAGTTTGATGGTATTAAAGAAATAATTTAGCATCTACTTCGGTGGAGACTTTAGCCAGTTGAACTTTCAGCCATAAGGGAAGAAAAGTTTGAGTGTGGAATTCAGCATGACAACAACAGCTGAAAACGTTGACAAATTACAAAAGTCTGGGAGAAATGTGTTAATGGATGTTTAGCAGAGACATTGGCAACTGAAGATGTGAGATCCTTCAACTTAGCCTCACATCTAATACCTGCTAGGGTAAAATCTTGTTTATAAATGAGAATAGACTATAGATCTTTAACTTGGTTAAGCACGATTAAAGAAATAAGTTAGTTCATTATGTTGCACTTTCGGCTAGGTCGTTATAGAAGATGACTGAACTTCTTAGTAAAGGCAATTACTTGTGTTATGAAGAGATCAATAAGGACTTTCACAGGTCATTTTATATCCGATCGTTAGAAACAAAAAGTTGTCAAATATATCCGTTGGAAAAAGTAAAGTTGAGAATTTTAAATCCAAACGACTAAAAGTTGTCAATAGAGCCGCCGGAAAAAGTAAAGTTGAGAATTTTAAATCCAAACGACCATTATTTGTGGAGAAGGCTTTGTGAGCTATAAATAGGGTCTTGGGAAGTGTGTTGGTAGCCTTCTTGAAGACTCAAGACCCACCCTCGTAGACCTCTTAAATGCTCATGCTTTGGAATTATTATTGAGCATTCATTTTATTTGTAATCCAATTATTTTCTTTGTGTAATACCTAAGAAAATTGATGTGAGGCAAACTCAAGTGTTGTGAGCATTATTTATGAATTTTCAAGGTGCTGGAAATGTTTTTGAGCACTTGCCTCAAGGATAGGAAGGTTTTAACACATGGATGGCTGTAACACCCCAAATCCGGTCCACGCGCATGAACCGAACCGGCATGTTACAGGCCCCGGTTAGGTCCGCTAACCCGAACCTAACTCATGCGGATCCAATCTCGGCGTCTTAAGATGAAGATACGATCCATCATGAATGAATAAATGTGCAAAATCCTAACATGGTACTACATGAATGACATGCAAATTAAATTTCACGCCATCACAATCACGAGCAAAATCGATGAAAATTCTAAAGTAAAACTGACAGAGTCTCCCCTAAAAGTGCAATTAGGGTCTACCCTGTCAAAACAATACATACCAATATATATACATATATCAACAATTTTAATCACATATAATTTAATATACTGTATATTCATCATAGGACTTGGGCCACACTTCTGCTGCCCACTCTGATCACATCTCACCTCTTATCATCATGTCTTAGCATCATCTCATTTCATTTAATCATATCCTATCATGCCTCAAACATTTAATCATAGCATTCACAAAATAATAACATAATAATACAATATTAAACATTCAGAAATCTAACATGTGTGTGCACAAGACCTCATTGCTCCTCCGTCCTGGCCGGCCCGTCCATCTCGTGCTTATCACCTACATATATATAAGAAAAACGTCAGTAACAAGCGTTACTGGTCCGGAAAATAAAATATCTATAACAAACTGGTTATGAGAGCAAACTCTCATCTGAAAGAAAACATCATACTCCACGTGAACACTCTGAAGGGCACTACTGAGGAGCCACTGGGCTGCAGACCCGGTAGCATCCCGAACTTACTGCTCTGCTGCTGGTACTGTGCTACTCTCAGCACTTCTTTTTCAGTACTTCTCGTGAAACTTTATCCTAAGCCCTCTCCTTACCTCCATATCTCTCCTGGCCTTGAGCACGAAGGCCGAGTACTCTCAGGCAGTCGCCTTTAGTACCCTTTGAACCACAAGTCCGGACATGCGCTGTACTAAACAGTACCCGTAAACCTCCACGTTCTCCGGGTGTGAGGAACTCAAACGCGGAGTTGTCAGGATCCCTCGGGAATGGAACAGTCCGCTGGCACTAATCCAGAGCCCGCTTTGACTGTCACGGCATCCTCTGCATGGTACGTGCAGTCGATTTCTCCATCTCTCGTCTCACTGAAAACGCGAAAACTACATACATATATAGGGCTGGGTAGGGATTCATATAATAGGCCCGAAGGCAACTTGTGGTGGATCTTGTTTTCGAAATCAACCTCGAGGGATCTCATCCTCGAGGGGTTATTAATCCGGAAAATATTCGGTTAAATGGCCCGAGTTAAGTGGGATCCGATAAAACGCCACTTAACCCGTCCTGCAGGCAATAAATTAAACATACAATAGAAAGAGTAAATCAGAGACGAGTCCTAAACGGACCTGGTAGAAGCTCCAAGCGTGTCATCGCGCCTAGGCGGCAAGCTCCTACTCCGTACCTACACATCAAAACTAAATACTAACGCCCGCTAACTAAATGATGCATCAAACTCGTTATGATTAAACACGCTCACAATACAACATCTACCACAACAATCAACAATTATATAACAATAATTATGAAAGAAATTCTAACTCCTATTCATACCAATCTTATCGTGTTTTTCTAAGTTATGTCGTAATAACTTATCATGCTCTCATTAGATCACTTACTATTTATTCGCAATCACTCAAATCATACAATCATCCCTTTACTCATAATTAGACATTACTCATGACGGTTAATCAAATCTAGCATACTGTGCTAACATTCATCATGACAACTAGTTAATTCTAGCATGCTATGCTAACAATCATATTCAATTTTAAATAACTCAATCGGAGGTAATTATACCTCACGTCGTCGGCAATCGGCGACGGCTAGGGTTCCATCGCGCGTCTCGGAGCTCGAATTCGGCGCTCCTCGGCGTCCGACGTTCGATCG
The DNA here is from genome assembly GCA_033002965.1 of Piper betle. Taxonomy (NCBI): domain Eukaryota; kingdom Viridiplantae; phylum Streptophyta; class Magnoliopsida; order Piperales; family Piperaceae; genus Piper; species Piper betle. The sequence goes on along the minus strand of JAURVB010012944.1, from coordinate 17,292 downwards.
GGCTCCACTGGGTGAGCCCCACAGAAGATCCGGTGGATTCCGGCGAATCCCAGAAATTCCGATTTTTCGGCGGTTTTCCGGCAGCTACTGGCGGTTTTCCGGCGGCTTCCGGTGGTTTTCCGGCGACAATCGCCGGCGGCGTCTACTAGTCGGAAAGGGGTCGTGTTGGGTACCCTCGGAACCGGCTCGGCGAGCCCGACTCATCTATGACCTCAGTGTGGCCAATGGAGGCGGCGGCTCGCCGGAAAACGGCAAAACAGAGGCCGGCCGTGGTGGTTGCTAGATCCGGCCGGCCACGGCGGCAACGGCCTCCGCTCCGGTCAGGAAGCGTCACTGGGTGGTCGACGGTGCTGAGGCGACCACCTGATCGTGGTGGCGATGCTCGCCGGCGGCGGAATCGGCGACGCGACCGCAACGCGGCCGCGGCGTCGCGGCGTGGTTTCCTCGCGTCGCGGCGGTCCGATCGGGGCCGGACCTGGTCGGGGCGGCAGGGCGACGCCGTGGCCGGGCTGGGCGGCGTCGATCGGCGGCCAGGCGGCGCCGACCGTGGCGGCGGTGGCACGCCAACAGGGGCGGCGCGGCGAGGGTTTGGACGTGGGGGAGAAAAAGTCGGGGTGAAAAATTAGTTGGGTGGCAAACTCGTAAATAATACTTGACTCGTCTCCGTCTCGAGTCAAGTATCATAACTAACTCGTATTAAATCCTAAAAAATTCATAAAAATCGGGAAAAATCCCGTAAAATCAAACAACACCAAAAAAATTATAATGGTATGCTCTAGAACTATCAACCCACCCAAACTGCCCGAACGCGTCCTAACGCGGTAAACGGCCTAATACTAATTCTACGATCCACTATATATAAAAATAAAAAATAAAAAATGACTGGCATACTCTCATATATCTGATAACTCATTCTGTTCTGCTGTGTTCATGACGTTATCATCATATACTTGGGTACGCATGACCCTCATAGCTCATACACGCGACTGGCATTGGCTCGGTACACGTGTCCTGAAACTGACTCAACTCGAAAAAATAACGGTCGACCCGACCGGTTCTAAATATAAAACCCTAACTCGAATCGTGGGTTTTACAATGGCTCCTTTGGCTAGAGGTGTAAGTTTGGTAAATGATGAACTAGCTTGTAAATTGTTTTTAGCTCAAGGTGTGAGCTTGGTGAATAAGTGAACTTACTTCTATGGTGGATTGCTCCTACGGTGTTAGGAGTTGGTTGCAAGCTTCCTTGCCATTTGGTAGTGCTTGTGAATGAATGTTTATTGTTGTTTGTATGTGTACAAGTTAGTTATTATAGTGAAGATAAGAAGATCAATTTTTTTATAAGGAGTGGAAGGGATAAAAGAGAGGAGTCAAAATTTTGAACCTCTTTAAGAATTGCTTATGTATTGTGTCTCTATCTTTACCTCTTGTGTCATTTTTTAATTAGATCACTTTAGAGAACTAAGTAAGCAACTCACTCAAGACAGTTGTATGGTTTGAATTATTCATCAAAGCAAATGTTTTTGTGAATTTGAGTTTGCGCTTGTTGGCCTCACTCAATTGAATCATTGATGTTTGCCTTGTTGATTATCTCTTGTGCTTATTATGAATCATTCTTATACTTAAATCATTTCAACTATTGTGTCCATTCTTGTGATCATTAGGAGGTTATAAGTATTACAGGTATCTAACTTTATGATTTGTTATCTTAGCTAGCTCTCTCCCCTTCAAGTATCATTTAAAATTTACAATGCTTCTGATTATTCCATATTTTTAATATCACCACATTTTTCTATTGGGAAATAATATCACCTCACATGACTACATACTCTAAAAAAAAGATTCCTATATAAGAAAAATGTACATAAATATGTCCCAATAAGATTTCATCTTAACAATTTACACGAAAATGTGGACTTTTTGTTCAATTCACCTATTTTATTATGGAAGATTAGACATTTATAATTTGAATTAAGTAATATATAAATTACATACATTAAATTATGCATCATAATATAAAATATCCTCTCTTCTAAGTGGAGTTATAGATTTGAAATAACTACTGTCTACATGTTAAACCATAGGATTGTTAGAGTTACCAACTCTTTGGCCATTGGAACTTTTCGCGAGAGTGTCAAAACAGTAAATACCACTTCGCAAATTGGTGAATTGTTCTGACCATTGAATATTTATTTGTAGGGAGTAAATAAGTGGCAAATAGTAACATCTTTTTAGCTAACAATCATTCAGTATTACCAACTTGGTTACCATTGGTGTGAGATGGGTGACTAAGTTGGAAAGTTTTATCTTACAAAGGAAATTGGGAGGTGAGAATATGACATAAAAGATGTAGAAGAGATGAAACTTTTTAAAAAACTCATATACCAGATTTACATGATAACAAGTGCTCAAGTGTGAGAGAGTATTTAAGAAAATCATGGCCCTTATGTCAGTAATTAGGGTACTCATTATGCAATTTTTTTGTTAAAAATGATGAAATTTTTTACCTTTTGACAAAATAAGTACTTAAACATAATTATTAAAAAATAAGATAGAGCTTCAACAATGGAAATTTTATCAATGATGCTTCAAGTTCAACACTTAGAACCTTCCCAATATAAAATTTTCCACACACTAGAGAGAAATTTTTTGTGAGCGCTGAAGGTTTGTTTTCTTGTTGTGAAGGCCTTAAATTATTGGGAGCATTTTTGCTCGGCCTCAGTTGTACAAAAAAATTTATTAGTCCCCAAAAAATGGAGCTCAAAAGATAAAGGACGCACCAAAAATTTTCGCACTTCACTCGTAAAACACTAAAATTTATTTTCAGATACCAATTTGTTGTACAAGGAGTCCCAATTTGGGAAATAAACAACAGGAAAAGCCCCCTAATAAGCAATCAACATAATATGAACATGGTCATTATTTCCATAATAAGATCTAAAATAATGTGCAACATAAGCTCTTTCTCAAAGATTCTAGTTCTACAAAATACATTGGGTACATTTAATTTTATTTATTCATAATAATGCAACAACTATGCTTATTATATATTAGTAAAAACCAAAATAGTCTACAAACAAATTATTACTCCAATAAATGAATTGATCTTAAGTAGTAATGTCTCCCCATTCAGGGGGACTGCAAGTACAAAGGTCATCTTGATAGCTTCGCTAACACTTTTCGTAAAAGCTATTGATGGATAAAATTGGCACTTCCAATGCTAAATGATATACCAGCCTTGGACTCGGCTCTGAAAGAAGCAGTTCCGCACACTGCTTTAGGGCCGTGTCCTCGGGACAAGTTACTGCATAATACATCAACTTCGGGTAACCCTTCCAAGCTTCAAGAAAAAAAATAAATGAAAGCAAATTCTTCAGGATGTCATAATAGAAACTCAAAATATAAGCATATTCAATCTACTGTAGCATGTTTTAAGGCATCAAATAGGGAATCATGTAAACATGCGAAATTCTAGAATAGAGGTACCACAGTTTACGACTACTCGAGATTTTGTCCAATGCTTCCTCGAAAGATTCACATCATCATCACTCATCATGCAGAAAAATATTATTCCTTACGAAAATTCATGCTTTACGTGTTCTTCCATATGGTTGCATGCCCTTAACTTCACTAAGAAAACTATTTGCAATGAGCATGAAGCATGGGAAGGAATTCCTTCATGCGAAGCCTATAAACTTTGCCATTATAAAATAAGATGCCCTATCAATGAAAGCGAACTGAGCATACAATCATAAGACACAAGAAGTAACATCTGGGCTACCAGCAAACAATGCAAAACATTAGTAAAATTGGCAAAATTTGTCGATTTAGGAAAAATGATATCAATTTCAAGCCTATAGGCAAGCCAAAGATAAAAGGAAAATTTGCTTTATTATGCTGACAATGATAACAAAAGGACGCGAAGAATACTACAATCAAGTTAGATTTCACTATAAAGACTTGGTCCTCTCAGTTACTCTACTGGTTACCTTATGCTCCCTTAGTGTTTGCATCGAATAACTTTAAGGTTAAATAAATCAGCTAAACATACTGGAGTGACATGCATTCCTCTTTAATTTATATATCTCAAAGTCCTTTCCCTAGCAAGGACCCAAAACTAGGAATCGATACAATTACAAAGAGTGTCAATGATTAATGCCAGCACCACAGACTAAATTTGACAATCGTAGGGTGTTTTTAAGCAATTGCAAAGTGTCAATGATTAATGCTGGCACCACAGACTAAATTGCAATGGTAGGGTGTTTTACTTACATCAAAGCTTATTTGCCCTCTAATAGGGAACGTGAGATTAAGGTGCAAATTTCTGTGATATCTCCAAATTAATCCCACATTCAATATATTAACGAGATAATACTTATAATTTTTAACTTGCTTAACTATTTTTAAAGAAATAATTAGGCTAATCCATTTGTATTAATTGGGTCAAATTATTACAAATTGTGTCAGATTCGACCCAAGAATATATTAAATAGTGGGCTAGACTAGATGTAGGTTACGTTGTTAACCACGGGCCAAGGGTTGGACTCAAATTGGGCGTGGGCTAAGCTACTAGCTACGAGATAAAGGATAGGAATTCTAAAGATAAAATTTCCTTATGGTGGGTAGATTGTGATATCCCAAAATTAGTCTTACATTAAATACATACCAGGGTTAAATCTAATACATTAGCAGAGATGATGCTTATAATCTTCAACTTGGTTAATCAATTTTAAAGAAATGAACAATTCTATCAATTTGCACTAACTGAGTCGGGTCGTTATAATTTCTCATGAAGCACAAAAACAATAGTGTATCTAAAAACTGGAAAATTCGTTGTCTTGATAACCAAGTTGAAAAAACACAACTAACAGGCAACTTCTCCTTGGAAATTTTATGCCATATCATAGTTTTCAAACTCGTTTTCTTCTTCCTGGCTGCAGTTATGTTTAATTGGTGATACATTGATCATGCCATTTCAAAATTCAATAAAAGTTCTCCTTAAGTGAAAGACAAATACAGAACGTTCTTTGGCCTAGAAAACCAGCATGTAGAACTTCCAGCCTATAATGTCCAGATCAACGGGTACCTTTTAATTGGAATATCCAAATCAGCAACATACTGAAGTGTGAAATTAATGAATTCCAACAAACAGTTCACACTTCACAAGCATATTAGATAAGATCCTTCAGCAAAGGTAACAAAATCAAGCACAAAATAACCTGACATTTCTTCTTTCCGAGAAATTTTTCAGGTTCTGCAGGACAAAGACAATATAACTGAACACAAACAAAATGACAACAAAATGAAAAGGTCTTTGTTAATGCCACAAAAAAGTTTCATCTATCTTAAACCTTTTTTCTTCTTCTTCTCCTTGATCTTCCTAATCCAATATTATTGGGTCGGAAGGACATGGATCCTATTTCACCAAATAAAAGTCTATAATCATGTGAGAATAAATGGCAATGATTTCATTTTAGTTTCGGAAACTATGTAGTAAATTTTTTATATGCTTAATGAAGTAGAATAAAACTCTGAGTTATGGAAGAAAAAAGTGTTAACAAGCATTCAGATTTTATAGAATCACATCTTCAATAAAAAAACATAATCCACAATAAACGTTTACATTTTTCAATGTACCTGGCTTCCGATCAGCTTACCATTCTTGTGGACTACAAGACCATTCTCAGAGAACACATAATCAAAATCATCATTCACTGCACATGGAAACAAGCTCTCATTTATAATTCCTCTCAGATAATTCCTAGAAGGCATACAATAGCATATACTGCACAGGAGTTCCCCATAATATTCAGAACATATTATCTGTCATAATTCTGTAGTCTTGATATGACATGACAAAAAATAATCAGTTTAAAAAATAGAAAGCACGTGTTAACTGTTCAGGTAAAAAACATTTGTGTGCTTCCTTAGCTTATATTGAGAATAATCCCACATCCGGAACGGGTATGAGTTGTGAAATTGATTAATGCTAAGAGGTGGGTTGCCTCAATGGCTAGCTTATCATTTTGGATAAGGTCAAATCTTCTCACCTCCCTCGTTAAAGAAAAATGAATATGACCAATTTTTCCCCAATTGCTCTTCCATCTCTGAATGATCAGATCCTCCACAACTCTAATGGTTACAACCTATTCTTATCAGAAAAAAAGTTTGCATTCAATGTCTAATGCAAAATGTAATTTGATTTTCACAACATAAAACCTGAGAAAAATTGAAAGAAATACCTTTCAAAGGAAAGATTTTTTTATTTATAACAAAAAAAAAACCTACTTATGGGTGTATTTTAGTGGTAAAAGTGTGATTCGTTCTATTAATAGCTGAAATAGTTAAGGGATCCTTTAAGTTTAATCGAGATTCCGATCAAAAACATATTATGAAAAAATCTGTATAGTAATTATTTTGGATGTCTTGAATAGTTAACTGATGTAGAAGAGCATATGAAGGCTAGAATAAATGCTACTGAAGAAACCAACACCTTTCTAGGAGCAGTTAGAGTTCCATCAACATCAAACGAAGCAACCAATCCTGCTTTTCTGGTTGCGACCATTCAGCAAAATTCTGAATCAAAAGTAATGAAGGAAAGAATTCTAAAACATTTTAAAAGGAAAAAAAAAGGAGGAGAGAAATGTTGTATATGCTCATGAAATATATCTAAACAAATCAATCTCCAAAATCCAAACCATCTATCAATTGGAAGATGCACAAAAGCATGGACAAGGCAGAGCACATTGCCAACATCAGACACTTACAAGTGGCAAATCAAAACAAAACCCATAGAACAAGTACCCCAGTTTACATATAAATGAAAAAATCACGTCTGCACAAAATTAATGCTATATCACTTGTAGACTATCAGAAAGAAATCACCCCAGTTAAAACAAGTTTGCCACCTTCACAAGACAGAGAGAAAAAAAACATAGAGATGCAGAGAGTGAAAGATTACAAGCAGAGTCCAAATATACCCCCATTAAAGCTGAGATCAAGAATACCTACCTTTTAATGAACCCAAGGATTTGTATAGGGAGAGGATGCCAGGGAGCAATTGTCTCAATAATCTTGTAACACTGTTGATTATAGAAGACAAAAAAAACACGAAGCTAATATAACGGGTAAACGGGCGACCCGTTTATAGAAACGGCCAATGAACGTCATCAAACTCAAACCCTCCCAAAAACCGTACCGTGAACTCCTTCTTCCCCAACCGCCGGCCATGGTTCCGTCTACGGCCACCTCCGACGTGCTCCGCCTCCTCCTCCGCCGCCGTCCACCTTGCGCCCTCTCCTCCCTCTCCCGATCGATGGGCGGCGGGCGCCGGACATTTCCTGGCGGGCTCAACAAGTGGCAGTGGAAGCGGCTCCACGAGAAGAAGGCCCGGGAGAAGGAGCGGAAGCTGCTCGACCACGAGCGACAGCTCTACCAGGCCCGCCTCCGCTCCCAGATTCGCGCCAAGATGCTCGGCGTCAATGACGGGCCGCCGCCTCCTCAGGCGGAGCAGTTCGGTGCCGCCATGACTCCGCAGGAGCACGTCAAGGCGCTGGCCGACCGGTTCATGAAGCCGGGGGCGGAGGATCTCTGGAACGATGACGATGGACCCCTGACGGAACCCGAACATCGACGGCCGGCGCTGGTGATTACTGGAGGAGAGCGCCTACAAAGGCGGCTGATTTCAGATGTTGATTTGCGGGGTCTGGTACCGGGGAGGAGTAGGTTGGGTACTAACTTAGGTTCTATTGGATCGACGGAGCTGGGTGGTCGGAAGAGTTATCATTCCCAATCTCAATCTGGAGAAAGTGCTTATCTTGGGATCCCATTTAGCTCTGTGGAAAATGGATTGGAATTGTTGAAGGGACACAGGTGTTACACAGTAGAAGCAGGTAGTGGTGCAAGGGCGAAGAACAGATTCAGAATGTATCAAAATTCGTCCTGCGATGATGAGCATGATGATGAGTCAGGGATGGAGGATGTGGAGGAAAATGAATCCGATGGAGGACTTGTCGTGTCGGGAAGGACGAGACGCGCGAAGGAGATGATGAGCAGTGCTGCGTTGTTGAAGCATGACAGGAAGAAGGAGGGAGGTTTACCCGGCAGTTCTACGATGAGGAGGGTCTTTCAGCTGAAGTATGCCGATTAAGGGAGGAATTCAAGATGAGAAATTCAGTCACGGAAGAAGATAAAGAAGAAGAAGAAGAAGAAGAAGACGACGAGCGTATTGGAGAGGAGTCATTGCTCAGCGACAAGAGGTATCTTCTCTAATCAACCGGTCATTTGTCAAATAAGCCATGTTTTTACTTGGTTAGGCCCTTTATTGAAGCTAAGGGGGTAGTAAAGTATTGTGTAAGCCTTGGCAGTCATCATGCACTGCTTTAAAGAGTTACATGATGAGCTGCTATTGATTTTTCTTCATCCTGTTTATTTGTTCACTTTACATTTTAATTTATCTGTTTCTCTTCTTTTTTGTTTTTTCTTTTTCTTTTTGCAATTTAGGGATATGTAGGACCATTGTATCATAAACTTTTGTTTTGCATCTTATTCATGCAGGTTTGCTGAGTGCAATATCTCTCCATTGACAGTCAAGGCGCTCTCTTCAGCTGGCTACTTTCAGATGACCAAGGTGCAAGATGCCACTCTTTCTGCTTGCCTTGAAGGTATGTGTAGTCCTATCAGTCGAAATATAAACCTTTACTTATGGAATGCTAAATTGCTGAGAACTGCATGCATTATATATTTTTTTCCCTTTCTATTTGGGTTTTTATTATGACATATACAAAAAGGGTTATTTTAATACAAGCCCCCTGAAAACTCCTCATGCTTGAAATGGCCAGTGTTTGCAAAATTGTATGGTATGAAAGATGAATAAGCTTTCATATAATATCAAAGTAAAGATAGCAGAAGCAAACTTGACCTAGCATCTCTTTATGATATAGTCCTTTCTCAATTTTATTAGCATTTTTTATCATCCTCAATCATAGCATGATTTTTTTCTTTTTATTCGTATCTTACTGTGTCAGTGTTGTCTTTGTTGATTTGTAACTGACAATATAAAAAATATCAGGATGAATATTATCATAATATTAATTGAGTTTTCAGGAAAGGATGTTCTGGTTAAGGCTAAGACAGGGACAGGGAAGAGTGCGGCATTTTTGGTATGCATTTTTTGTATTAGCAATCACTTATTATGTTTCCTACCTTGCATGTTGTAAATTATGATTAAAAACAGCTTCCTGCCATTGAAGCAGTTATTAATGCTTCAAGCAGCAACATTAATCAAAGAGTACCACCAATCTCTGTTCTCATCTTGTCACCAACAAGAGAGCTAGCAAGTCAAATTGCTGCAGAGGCTAAGGTTTTACTGCGCTACCACAATGGTATTGGCATCCAGACACTAATAGGAGGAACTCGTTTTAAGGAAGATCTGAAGCGCCTTGAATCTGACCCTTGCCAGGTTTTACCTCCTTCTCTGAATTTCCTTTTCTGAAATCCTTTGATTGGTGAAATATTTTTTTGTTGTGGTCAGATCGTAGTGGCAACACCTGGTAGATTATTGGACCACATAGAGAACCGATCTGGATTTTCAACAAGATTAATGGGTCTGAAAGTGCTGGTGTTGGATGAAGCTGATCACTTACTAGACTTGGGCTTCCGGAAAGACGTTGAAAAACTTGTGGATTGCATCCCAAGGCAGAGGCAGACGATGCTTTTTTCTGCCACAATTCCTAGAGAGGTCAAAACTGCTTCTCGTTGATACTTATGTGTGTTTTTGTACTTACCATTGAGTTACTTCCTATATTGGATTGCCGCACTTTGTCAATTACTTTAATCCATTTGGCCTTGTTTGCAGGTTAGGCGGATTTCACAGGTTGTTTGAGAAAGGAGCATGTTTATATTGATACAATTGGATCTGGATGTCTAGAAACTAATTCAAAGGTAACTTCACGTTCAAAAGTTCTTCATAGTACTATACTACTGAGATCATTTCTTCAAAAGTTGTTAATCGAAGTTGAAATTCTATAGACCAACTTAACTAATAAATAGGATCTTACTCAATATGTATTAGATGTGCGACTAATGTAGGGGATATCAGAGTCCATCTACCTTTTAAGAAATTCCACCTTCGGAATTCCTACACTTGATTTGTAATTTGTAGCCTAATGCATATTTAGTCTAGCCCACCAACTGATATGGTCTTGGGTTAACTCTAATACCATGTATAATAACCTACCCAAAGTGCAAACTTAAGTCATCTCTTCAAAATGGTTAACCCAAGTTGAAGATTTATATACCATCTACACTAATAAATCGGATCTTGCCCAAGTAGGTATTGTATATGGGATTAATTTTGGGGATATCACATTATTTGCTTGATATTTTTTTGTTTCTGCGCTAACTGTGTGGATACAAATCTGAGACATGTGGCTTGACATAATTTCTTTTGTAAATTCCGTTCTTTATGATATACATAGCACTCTCACAAATGGCAAATTGATACTTCCATAATTTAATTTAAAGCTTATGTAATTGTATGACATTCATTTATGAAGGTCTTACAGTCCTGTATGATTGCACCACATGACAGCCACTTCCATATCATTTACCATATTTTGAAGGAACACATTTTGCGGGTACTCGACTTTAAGGTACGTGTAGCACTTGAGAGGACTTTTGTTTTGTTCACTTTTTGATTAGTTTTCCTTTATTCATGTGATTATTGGAAGTGACAATATTTTTGTGATCATTGGTCGTGTAGGTTATCATATTTTGCACAACGGCTATGGTGACATCACTTCTGTTCCTTCTTCTTCGGGACTTAAAGTTTAATGTAAGGGAAACACATTCAAGAAAAACTCAAATCTATCGAGCTCGTATATCTGAGGAGTTCCGTGAATCAAAGCAGTTGATTCTTGTCACATCAGATGTTTCTGCTCGTGGAATGAATTATCCAGATGTGTCGCTTGTAATTCAGGTAATCTACCTTCTTTTTCATTATTTCTGCACTTTTGTTGATTGGTTGGAATAAACTAGGAACTTGGTACTTTCCTGTTGAATTATTACATCTATTATTCTTGGTAACATGCTATCTATTGTCTCACGTTCTGACCATAAAAAGAAAAGTAATATATGATGTGATGCTCCAACTGGTCTGCATGTTGTGATTTGATTTGTATTTGCAGGTGGGCATGCCCATTGACCGAGAGCACTACATCCATAGGCTTGGTAGGACTGGGCGTCAAGGTAAAGAAGGGAAGGCATTCTGCTGCTTGCTCCATGGGAGGCATATTTCTTGGAAGATATAAAGGATCTTCCAATTACAAAATCTCCTTCTCCAGAAATAGACTCTGAACTAACAAATCAGGTATTTTGTTTACTTTATTTTCCTATAATTCCACGGTGAAGTTTTATAGCCTCTTTTTTTTGGCGGTTGGCGTGTGCCTGTGTGTTGTGATTTACTAATTAGATGCTAGAGTTCACTTATGAAGGACATAAAAGTGATGATTGATGGCAACTATGTAAAACCTGAAGTCTAACAATGTGTACTGATCAAATGCATGCCATTTATGCTTGCAGGTGAAAGATATAATGACAAGCATTGATACAAGCGTTAAGGAAGGAGCTTATCATGCCTGGCTAGGTTATTACAATTCGATAAGGGAAATAGGCCGGGATAAAACTACACTAGTTGAATTGGCAAATCAATTTTGTCATTCATTGAACTTGCAGCGGCCTCCTGCGTTATTCCGTAAAACCGCCAACAAGATGGGTTTGAGGGATATTGCTGGCATCCGGATCAGAAAATAAGAAGTATTGACTAAATTCGATGGAATGTGTGGGGATCATCAATGCCATACAATGATCATCCAACAACTAGCCATAAGGTTGGAAGGCTTGTAAAGGGAACCTCTTGAGAGTAGCTGCAGTTTTTACTGTGAGCTATCTCACTCTGGAACATTTTCAGTTTCCTCAACATGAACAAGCAACTGTTCATCCTTGCTAATTTTATGCACAATTTTCAGTTCACTGGTGGACTCATGTCTTGGTTCTAATGAGCATCAAGGTTCCAGCAGCGATTTTGGACTGTGAATTGATTCTACCCTTAATTTTTCCTCTGAAGCAGGTTTATGTTTGCTGAATTATCGCAACCTACTATTCACCAGTATGTTACGTTGAAAAAGAAAAGCCGCTATTATGTTATGCGTCTTCAATGGCTTTGTGATTTTTCTTGATCAGAGTGCAGCTTATTTTGTATAATAAACTAGGCGGACAAGACAGCAATGTCTTCCCTTTTTAAAGTTTATAACAATTGACCGTAATTCACTCATTTTATGCATGGTATGAAGATCAGTCGTTCTCTAAAATCTGGGTGATGATTTCATATATTTTATTTTTTTCGTGAATTTGTTTCTTTCGCAAGTACTCTTACTAAAGACATTTTATCTTCATTCCGTAGAAATACATAATATAAATATTTGATGATGACTAATGAATTATTTTTTAAAAAAATTAAAAATGTATGTACAATTAGAAATGGGTATGTTCTGATCTATTTGGGTTGATATCTACAGACTAGACAATTGTAATTACAATGAAATAAACAATGTCAAAAGGCATGCCCATTGATATACCCTCTTACAGGTATAAGGTAGACCATGTCAAAGTTTTAAACACCATACGATTAGTATACCGGTTTCACGGAATACGGTTAGATCTTATAAGTTTATAACTATAAATAAATATTTTCTTCAATATTAAAAATACTTATGTAAGTAATATTTGACCAAATATCAATAAAAAACTTCACTTTTAATAAAAATAGATTTTTAAAAAAAATTTATATTAGAAAACTGAATATAAAATAAACTAGTTAAAAGTCTATACGAATATGTGGATATACTAAACTAGCTAATGACCGGTGCCATATGAGGGACATTTTTTTTAATTTATTAAAAATATATATATAACATTCGAAAATTAAATTATACAAATCAGAAGTTATGCATTTATTTATTTTTAAATAAAATAATATGTGAGTGTAATATTGATTATATTTAGAAAAACTAAATTAAACGATATGCAATCAAAAAAAATGAGAAATTAAAAATTGAACCTTATTTAAAAATCAAATGTTAAAAATTACATTGGTTGCTTAAAAATTGATGAGTCCCCACTTCTCACGTACATTAAAAATATATTAAAATAAATATTTTTTAAAAATATTTAAGAATAGTTGATTTGAAATAATAATTTATTTTATGAAGATCATTTGGAGAAACCCAATTTAAAATAGAATGCGAATTACAACGTAAAATATTATTGAAAAAATTGAATTTAATACTTTAAAATAGAATAGCAAATTAAAAACTAAAATGAGTACATCAATACATATTAATAAAAATAAATGTCAAAATATATATCCAATTAAAAATTGGAAGCCAAATAAATGCATAAAAATTAATGCAAAAAATCAGAATATAGAAAATTAGTTTAAAATAAAAGCAAATCAAACGTTACCTCAACTGTCTGAAAATTGATTGACATGATTTTGATTGTTTGTCAAAAGTTTTTAAGACTCATTGGTGTTAGATGGTGAGAGCATACTCAGAATAACAAAACTACGAGACTTCGTTCCCTTAAACAAATATATCATATTCGACACCGAACTAGAGGTCATCACCCAACCGTCGGTCGCTGGTTGGGATGCGGTGCAAGCAGTGATAGCTAGGCGGGTGGACGAGGTGAAGAAGTGAAGAAAATAGATCGTCTTAAGTCAAGGTCGACGGACAAAGTTTGATTTTTTTCGTGCAATTTGATTTCTTTCATTGGTGGTAAAGGATACCGGCTATTATAAGTCTTTTATAGACACCTAAATTTTATGTGTTTTACTTGATGATTTAAATAGAGTTTGCCTGAAAATATATTCTGACAAAAGGGGAGTGATTTCGGAATTACCTGTAACAAGTATTGCAAGCCTGTTTTTGCAGGCCCAAGGGGCCTAACAAGCAGCTGAGAAATTGACATAACACACAGCCTTAGAAATTGACGTAATGGCATTGGGAAGTTTTTCATCGTAATGTTATTGGGAAGTTTGTCAACAAAGCTGCTGCATTTGTTTGATTGTTCTTCATCTATATGCACATTGCTCGTTTGTTTTTTAAACGTAATCTTTATCGTATCCCACCGTTGTTGGAAGCCTTTCCCGTGTTTTGCGGAAGTTCCACCAATCTCGTGCTGTCGTCGTCCCCTCTCCATCGTCTCCCTTATAGCAGTCAGTTTATCGCTTTGTGGTCCTTTCGCCATCCAAGCATTCTTGGATGTGCGTTTTCCTTTCTCTTCCCAACAGAAACCATTAGCCTTCCTTTATGTCCTCCGCTCCCTCCCCGCCCACCGCTGTGTCGTTTTCGACTCCCTTCCGATGATCATTTCTCCCATCCCCACATGTTGCTGTCTGATCGATCATCCTCTTGGTTCAATGACCATCTCCGGTAGGTCCATTCCTGGCACATTCACATTACCTGTGGACAATCAGGCCAAAATAAAATTGATTTTTCCCTCTATACTTTAGATTTCCACTGCCTCAACCCAAAACCTAGGGGTCTAGATGGAGGAGATGATGGGCATTGAGCAACGCTTTATCTCCGTCCCCGCTCTATCTCCAAAAATGACGGCGGTTCAAGTTCATCCTCCCTGCGACAATTTTGAAGGATGGACTTTAAGCTATTCCGTCTTTTCCAGTAATTTCATTTGCCACCACTTCTTCAACTCATCAATCTTAATATAGTTCATTCCCTGAATTTCTAATTTTTTCTCTTTTCAATTATTTTTATAGCACTTTCAAGATCAAATTTTCTGCCCCGAAGGTACTTTCAGCTTTTAATTTTTCTTTTCTTTTTTAACCATGCATCTAAATATTCATATAGTCCTCTATTAGATTTTTATTTCTTAATCTTCTCCCAGTTAGTCTTCAAAACTTTCCACTTCTCCGGCACTTAAAATATAGTATTTTTAAAAAAGGTCAAAATTAAAATTTTGAAAAATTACAACCATCATCGTTTGATATATTTTTAGATTTATTAATTCTATATTTGATGTTTATAATTTTAAATTACAAAATATTAGAGGTAAAGCAGTCAAGGTTAAAGGTGAGAATTTAAAAAATACACTCCCAGCATAAAAATAATGAAAATTCAAGTGGAATACTAGAACATGGTTCAAATTATTAAAATAATATTTTGCAATCACCAAATTGTGAAGTGAAATACTATTTATAACCGCTCTTTTAACAACTTTACTGTTTAATGATTATAATTTTTCATACTTAATATAAATCTACAATTGTTTTTCCCTTGAATTTGCAATGTGTTTTTCAATTATTTTTAACCGTTTTCTATGCATTTCTTTTAATTAGTAATTTTGGCTTTGAGTTTAAATATAAAGTTCTATGTTTTTTAACCCTTACGACTAAATTTGGTCGCCTTGTTACAGTGATTAATGATTTAAAAAATATGTATGGTCAAGTTAATGTTAATGACACAAAAAAATGTCATTTTACTTATTATTAACTTTCTTTCATGGTGAACTGGGATTTTGGTGATGATAACTAGCTTTCTTTGAACCTGAAATAAATAATTTTAAGATGTTGACTTTTACATCTTTTAAAGAATTGGATGAATTATGGTAAAAAAGGTTAAATCCTATAGAGGAGAGATGATGAAAGCTACAAAAGAGGTGCAAAAATGTTGAAATTTTTACTGTTCTTTTGGTAGTTTCTTAAACTTTTCCTCATGATAAATTGTTCCATTTTTTAAAAAAATAATTCTTCACTTTCCAAGTACTATAGATTATAGCTTCTTGTCAGGGAGTACATGGGAAAAAAATTAAATTATGTTTGATTATCTCATAGACCTATAAGTATGTATACCCCTGAACATGTGAAAAAATTATTTGCTGGATCCTTTGTGTTTTGCAATTTTGTATCTTTTTAATCATCTCATTTCTGTTAATGCTTATGTCAATTGCACTCCTACGTCATGTGCATTTCTCTTGCAAGGACCTCATTGATCTCACATCCCGCGGATGTCCCTCCTTATACATGAAATGGAGAGGGCATCACTCACCACATCTAAACTTTTTTTCATATTGAAGATGGAATTTTTTGGTGTTAGAGACAGATGAACGTGGAATGCGATTAGTATGAACCTGAGATTCATTTAGATATGTTTTAATTTTAAAAATAATCATCGGAACTTATCTTTTGCATCGCATTTCAAGCGATGAACAATGTATTGGTTGCATGTACTCCGGTTCTTTCCAATCATGGAAGCTTAAATTCTAATATTTTTGTTGATTATAAAAATAAATGCGATATGGTTGAGGAAGTCTGACGGAAAGATAGAGTATTATGGAGGTGTGTGTGTATATATATATATCCCTATCTCAATTATTTTTGGGGGGTTTTACAATTTTAATCTAATAAAACAAAACTATTCCAGGGGAAAAAAGGACTTGGCTAGAATATAAATGATGCTCAATTCTTAATTCCATTTGTACAGATTATTTCAAAATTTGTCGGAGATTTATTTGCAAGAATTTTATCGGGCATATATTTTTACTTATTTTGAGGTAGATAAATACATCGCGATAGTCTTTGCTTAAGTGTATCTTTGTACCGTTATTTACGAGGAGAAGATTTAATCAATTTTAACTATGTTTATTATAATTTTATTTAGGATTTATGCATATTGAATAATGAATTTTACAATTAAACAACTTTAAGCATGTGTATATGAATATCAATTACCAACAATCTTCAACTTATTTTCTTTTCCTTTGGCATATACTTGATAAGTATTAAAAAAAATCCTAAGAACTTAAGATTGTAGGTTTAGGTAGATTGATGATTTATATTAAATTTATGTTTTTTGAAAGATTATATTGTATGTTTTTTATATCTAAAAATTGATTATATTTAAATGGAAATCTCAATACTTGTCTGACATTAAAGGTAGGAAAAATCAGCTAATAAAAATAAATTAAATTATAATTAATGTATATCTTAAAAATTAGAATCTATCTCTAAGTTGTTATGTGATGTCATTTAAAATGAGATAAAAATGGGAATTTATCTACAAAATTAAATTTTATTTCTAAAATATAATTGACTGTTGTCTATCTCTTTATTTAATAAAACAAAACAATAATTATTTTTAAAATTAAAATTTATCTCTAATAGATTCCCCACATGGCACCTTCTCAATAAAATGCAGCCTATTTGAATGGCAGGTGGCT
>JAURVB010012943.1:0-28698 GCA_033002965.1 Piper betle | reverse complement strand
TTTATATGTATATTTGACAGGGTGGACCCTAATTGCACTTTTAGGGGAAATTCTGTCCGTCATATTTCAAAACTTTTATTAATTTTTATCGGGATGGTTTTGGTGTGTACTTCTAACTTGCATGTCATTCATGTAGTACCATGTTAGGATTTTGTGTATTCATCCATGCATTGCGAGTTGTATCTTCATCTTAAGACGCCGAGATTGGATCCGCATGAGTTAGGTTCGGGTTAGCCGACTTAACCGGGGCCTGTAACATGCCGGTTCGGTTCACGAGTGTGGACCGGATTTGGGGTGTTACACAGTCGCCTTTAGTACCCTTTGAACCACAAGTCCGGACATGCGCTGTACTAAACAGTACCCGTAAACCTCCACGTTCTCCGGGTGTGAGGAACTCAAACGCGGAGTTGTCAGGATCCCTCGGGAATGGAACAGTCCGCTGGCACTAATCCAGAGCCCGCTTTGACTGTCACGGCATCCTCTGCATGGTACGTGCAGTCGGTTTCTCCATCTCTCGTCTCACTGAAAACTCGATAAAACTATATATATAGGCCTGGGAAGGGATTCATATAATAGGCCCGAAGGCAACTTGTGGTGGATCTTGTTTTCGAAATCATCCTCGAGGGATCTCATCCTCGAGGGGTTATTAATCCGGAAAATATTCGGTTAAATGGCCCGAGTTAAGTGGGATCCAATAAAACGCCACTTAACCCGCCCTGCAAATAATAACATAAACATACAATGGAAAAGCGTAAAACAAGACGAGTCCTAAACGGACCTGGTAGAAGCTCCAAGCGTGGCATCGCGCCTAGGCGGCGAGCTCCTATTCCGTACCTACACATCAAAACTAAATACTAACGCCCGCTAACTAAATGATGCATCAAACTCAACACAATTAAACACAAAATCATCAACCGTCAAATAACCATAAATATGAAAATAACTCTACTCATTCTATTCATGACAATTTTATTGTATTTTTCCTAAGTTACATCATACACGATTATCATACTCAATTTACTTACTTCATTAAACCACTTAACCTCCATAAACTATCAATCACATCATGTAACTTATCACTTTATTTGTAATTAAGCATTAATCACATCAATAATTAGTCCTAGCATGCTGTGCTAACAATAATCAATTTTAAATAAATCAATCGGAGGTAATTATACCTCACATCGTCGGCAATCGGCGACGGCTAGGGTTCCGTCGCGCGTCTCGGAGCTCAAATTTGGCGCTCATCGGCGTCCGAAGCTCGATCGGGCTCCACTGGGTGAGCCCCGCGGAAGATCCGGTGAATTCTAACGAATCCCAGAAATTCCGATTTTCCGGCGGTTTTCCGGCAGCGGCTTGCGGTTTTCCGGCGACTTCCGGTGGTTTTCCGGCAACAATCGCCGGCGGCGTCTACTGGTCGGAAAGGGGTCGTGTTGGGTACCCTCGAAACCGGCTCGGCGACCCCGACTCATCTACGAGGTCGACGCGGCCAACGGAGGTGGTGGCTCGCCGGAAAACGGCAAAAACAGGGCGGCGGCGTTGGGTCGCTAAATCCGGCCGGCCAGGGCGGCGATGCCCTCCGTTCCGGTCGGGGAAGGTTGCTGAGGGGTCGAGGACGTCGAGCCGACCACCTGATCGTGGTGGCGACGGTCGGCGGCGGCGCGATCGGCGACGCGACCAAACCTTGCCGCGGCGCTACGCACGGCGATTCCGGCGTCACGGCGGCCCGATTGGGGCCGGACTTGGTCGGGGTAGCATGGCGACGCCGTGGCTGGGCCGGGCGGCGTCGAACGGCGGCCAGGTGGCGTCGGCCGTGGCGGCGGTGGCGCGCGAACAGGGGCGGCGCGCGGCAACGTTTTGGGGAAGAAACGGTCGGGGAAGAGGAAGAAAAGGGCTGGTGGCAGTTTCGTAAATAATACTTGACTCGTCTCCGGCTCGAGTCAAGTATAATAACTAAGTCGTATTAAATCCTAAAAAAATTCATAAAAATCGGGAAAAATCCCGTAAAATCAAACAACACACACAAAAAATCATAATGATATGTTCTAGAACTATCAACCCACCCAGACTGCCCGAACGCGTCCTAACGCGGTAAACGGCCTAATACTAATTTTACGATCCATTATATATAAAAATAATAAAAAAATTACTGGCATACTCTCATATATCTGATAACTCATTCTGTTCTGCTGTGTTCATGACGTTATCATCATATACTTGGGTACGCATGACCCTCATAGCTCATACACGCGACTGGCATTGGCTCGGTACACGTATCCTGAAACTGACTCAACTCGAAAAAATAACGGTCGACCCGACCGGTTCTGAATATAAAACCCTAACTCGAATCGTGGGTTTTACACGATGAGCTCGGTCCAATGGTGGTGTCAAACAGGGTAGCCGAGGCGGCGATGGCCGTCGACGGCGGCATCGAAAATGGGCGGCGCTGGCGGCGTTCTCTGATCGAGGCTCCGGCCGGCCTCGACGGTGGTCGGGACGATGGGGGAGACGTCGGCGACGTCGAGGGGGTGGTCGTCGGGGTCACAGCGGCGGCGGCGCGGCTCGGACGGCGGCGAAATCGAGTGGGCGGAGCGTCGCGGCTTGTGGGGCGACTCCGGCGTCGTGGCGGCGCGACGGTGGCCGGGGTTGGTCGGGGCGGCACGGCGACGACACGACTGGGCGGGGCGGCGTCGATCGGCGGCCAGGCGGCGTCGGCCGTGGCGGCGGTGGCGCGCGAACAGGGGCGGCGGCGGTTAGGGTTTGGGCGTGGGGGAGAAAAGGTCGGGGGTGGAGAAGAAATGGTCTAGTGGCAGTTTCGTAAATATGTGTTGACTCGATTCCTACTCGAGTCAAAATAATAACTAGTTTGTAATAAATTCTAAAAAAATCTAGAAAAATATGGAAAAATTCCATAAAATACAACAAACACAACAACATCCAAATGACACGCTTTATAACTAATAACCCACCCGAATATAATCTAACGCGTCCTAACGCGTTATTCAACCTAAAACTATTTCTCCGATCAAACATATAAAAAGAAAAAAATACTGCA
This sequence comes from Piper betle, assembly GCA_033002965.1. Taxonomy (NCBI): domain Eukaryota; kingdom Viridiplantae; phylum Streptophyta; class Magnoliopsida; order Piperales; family Piperaceae; genus Piper; species Piper betle. The sequence continues at coordinate 25,643 of JAURVB010012943.1, read as the reverse complement.
TACTTTCATATATTCTGATAACTCATTTCTCACCATCTTCTCGACGTTATCATCATATATTCAGGTACACCTGACTCTCATCGCTCATAACTCATGGCTGGTCTCGACTCAGCACGCGGTTAATGAAACTGACTCGACTCGAACCAACGGTCGAACCGACTGGTTCGGTAACGTAAAATCCTGACTCAAGTCACGGGTTTTACATCCACACCCCACCATGGACAACCTTGTTTTTGCCCTTTTCTGGCAAGCCACCACCTTCACCAACTATGTCGATGTCATAGACATGTTGGCTCGCCGAGCCAGTTCCAACGGTACCCACTACCACTGCTATTCTGCCAGGAGACATAGTCGATGACTGACGCCAGAAAATCACCAGAAAGTTGCCAAGAAACCACTAAAACAGCCAAAAAATTGCTGGAACCCTACCGGAAAACCGGATTCGCTGGAATTTGGATCTTCTGTGGAGCTCATCTAGTCGAACCCGATCAAACTTCAGACGCTGACAAGCACCGAATTTGAACTTCGAGACATGCGACAAAACCCTAGCAGTCGTTGATTGTTGACAACAAGAGGGATAATTACCTTTGATGTAATTATTTAAAATTGATGATTATTAGCACATCATGCTAGGATTGATTAATTGCTGTGATTAATGCCTAATTATGGATGAAGTGATAAGTTGCATGATGTGATTAATTGTAAATGAATGTTAAGTGATCTCATGAAGTAAATTAAATGTGCGCATGCTAATCAAGTACGACGTAACTTGGAAAAATACAATAAAATTGGTATGAATAGCATGAGTTAGAATTATTTTCAAATTTATGATTATTTGATTGTTGATGGATGTTGTTTGTATTGTGAGTGTGTTGATCATGTCGAGTTGATGCATCATTCAGTTAGCGAGCGTTAGCTTCTAGATTTGAAGTGTAGGTACGGAGTAGGAGTTTGCCGCTTAGGCGTGAGAACACGTTTAGAACTTCTACTAGGTCCGTTTAGGATTCGTCTCTATTTTTATGTTTTATTCTATTGTATGTTTGATTTATTTCTTGCAGGACGGGTTAAGTGGCATTTTATCGGATCCCACTTAACTCGAGCCATTTAGCAGAATAGTTTGTTAGATTAATAACACTCAAGGATGATTTCGAAAACAAGATCCACCACAAGTTGCCTTCGGGCCTATTATATAAATCCATTTATAGGCCTATATATATATAAATAAAATTTATAGAGTTTTCAGTGAAACGAGAGATGGTAAAACCGACTTGTACATACCATAAGTGAATGTACATGATAGTCAAAGTGAGCTCTAGATTAGTGAGCAGACTTTTTCAGTCCTGAGGGATCTTGACAACTCCGCTTTTGAGTTCCTCATGCCTGGAGAACATGGAGGTTTATGGGTATTGTTAAGTATAATGCATGTCTGGACTTGTGGTTCAAAGGGTACTAAAGGCGACTGCATGAGAGTATTCAACCTTCGTGCTCAAGGCCAGGAGAATTATGGAGGAAAGGAGAGGGCTTAGGATATACTTGTTAAGTGTTTAAAATATACAATATTTACCCATATTTTTAATATGATTTTGTACTTCCCGGGTATAAACATTATTAATTAGGTAATATTTCTCATTTTATTTTAGTTAATTAATATTTTATTAGATATGCTTAATTTTGGTGTTTCAATGCAGAAAAAGATGAAAAAATTAAGCTTTGGATTTAATTGGTCATGATACTTGGCTTCACCCAATGACTACAATTTATGATGTTCAATAGAGTCGATGAGTTGGAAACTTGAAGGAACATCATAATTAATTAGACTACGTCGATTTGTAAACTCCCTTTTCAAATTTTTGTATCTCCACTTCTATATAAAAGGTGGTCATTTGTTGCTTAAGATATCACATCTCATCTCTTAGCTTCGGAGTGCAGTGAAAGAAGTAGTTTTAGTTTTTGAATTCTGTTCTTTTCATAATAAAAAGTAGTTTTTTCTTTATATTATTTTCTATTTTTATTATGGAGTAATATTTTATTTCATTTTAGAGAAGAGCGGAATTTAAAATAATTTAATTAAATTCATTTCAACCTCTTACACTTTTATTCAATCGGATCGTTTGAATTATCATATTCTAAATGCTAAGAATGGATTAATCGCCTATATCTTAGATCATGAGGTTTAATTAGATTTCGGGAGAAATTAATTAAATTAGTCTTTGATAATTTATCATACGATGAGTCTTTTGACTTGTTTGTCGTTGTGGTTGGGAGATACACAACACCGTATGCGATTGTAAGGCAAATCTTAATGTATTATTTTGTTGATTAATTAATTATCACTGGGAGGTAGAAATTGAAGCAAAATAATAGAAGCATGAAAGAGTGGGAGCCATCATGTCATATAATTATCCTAGATCGATAATTCGAAGGAATAAAAGATAGGAAGATTTAATGAAGATTAAATTGATGTTAAGGGAAATTCGACTCTAGAACTAGTTTTATCATTTTCACTTTTAATTTAAAGTTATTACATAGATTTAGTTAAGTCAGTTATTTTTGTTTTGTTCTTCATTTTATTTTTTTAATTAATTATAGAAAATTCATCTCACTGTGGGACGATACTTGAATTTATCATTCTATTACTTATTTCGACCATGTATACTTGCATGTTATTGAAAATATTCTAACAATACTTGTAGTCCTGATGAACCAAGAAAATGAAATGAGAAAAATGCCAGGAGAGGCATCAGCAAAGCGGCCAGTTCGGGATGCTACCAGGTCTGTAGCCCATTGGCTCCTTAGTAGGTGCCCTTCAGAGAGTTCCCCAAGAAGTATATGAATGTTTTCTTTCATATGAGAATTTGCTCTCATAGCTAGTTTGTTATAGTTATATTTGGACCATTAATGCTTATTACTGACGTGATTTTATACTATATGTAGGTGATAATCATAAGTAGGATGTGCCAACGTGGACGAAGTAGTAATGATGTCGATTGCACACACACATGTTTGTCGATAGAGTGGTCAATATTTTATTTATAATATTATTATATTGAGAATGATGTGATTAAATGCTATGACATGTTGATATGATATGATTAAATGCTAGAACATGATGATATGATGTGAATTGTGAATAGAGTGCACAGGTGGGTTAAACCCAAGCTTCAAATTAAGTTTACAGAAGATTAGATTTTATGTGAATGAAGTTGTTTGATATATAGTATATATATATATATATATATATATATATATATATATTTGCATATGTTGATTTGATAGGGTGGCCCTTAATTGCACTTTTAAGGGAGACTCTGTTCGTTTTATTTTTAGATATTTTATTGATTTATTGTTGGTGTATAAATTAATTTATATGTCATTCATATAGTATCATATTAGGATTTTGTGTATTCATCTATGTATGGAGAGTCATATCTTCATCTTAAGACGCCGAGATTAGATCCGTATGAGTTGGGTTCGAGTTAGCCGACCTAATCGAGGCCGATGACATGCTGGTTCAATTCATGAGCATGAACCGGATTTGGGCGTTACAAAAGGAGAGGGCTTAGGATATATTGGTAGTCTTAAGGAACCAAGAAAATAAGAAAATGTGGAGAAAGGAATCAGACCAGTCAGTTAGGGATGCTATCGGGTCTACAGCCGGGTGGCTCCTTAGTAGATACCCTTAAGAGTATTAATAAGAAATATATAAATATTTTTATTCAAAATGAGAGTCAGCTCTCATTTGCCAATTTGCTATGTTGTTATATTTTGAACTAGTAATATTTGTAATTGACGTTTCTTTTATATATACGTAGACAAGGATTAAATATTGGATATGCTGGCATAGACGGAGGAGCAGCGACCTACCTTGTACACATATGCTTGGTGACAAAATGTTTGTTTTGGCTATTTTGTTATGTTATTATGAAAATAAATTTCTTATGATGAAATTGTCTCGTATAAAAGATGATATGATGAAGATTTTGGTAATTAGGAATGGATAGTGATAATATGATCTGAAATATTTATTAGTATATAGGTCGAATGATAAAGGTGGAAATGAAAATTTATAGGTGGGCCAAGACCAAATTAGAAGTAAAATATGAATAGAACGAACATGTGAGTCGAGGGTCAAAACGTCGAAAATATTTTGATGTGGCCAAATTAAATGTTTATACTAAAAATATGGTGCAATGGATGTATATTGATTTATATATTTATAGATGTTGATTTGACAGGGTGGCCCTTAATTGTACTTTTAAGGGAGACTTTATCTGTTTTATTTCAAAAAATTTTATTTATTTTATCGTAATTATTTTGGTATGTAAACTGGTTGTCATGTCATCTATATGATACCAGGTTAGAGTTTCATGTATTTATCCATGCATAGTGATTAATATCTTCTATTTTGAAATGCCAAGAGTAAATCCACTCGGGTTAGGTTTAGATTAGCCGATTTAATTGGGGCCCGTGACATTCCAGTTTGGTTATCGAGCTAGCTAGATTTAGGGTGTCACATAGCCAACTGCCTAAACTGGACCATTGACGGGTGGATCTCACTTGTAGGTAGTGACTAAGTGACTAGACCTAAATACACACGTTATTACATGGATAGATTTTAAATTTTTATTTTTTTTAAGAAGAATAGATGTGACATCCTTATAATCTAATGACTCATATCAAACTTTGGGCCAAAAACTTAGCTCACCTAATTGGCTCTCAATATAAGCCGAGAGTGTTGCTAATTATTATCATGTAAATCATATTAGGTAAAAAATATTATTTTAAATATATTATTATGTTCTGATAACCAAAAATTAGGCCTTATTTTTAGACACGCCCAACATGGGGATGCACGCATAAAAGGGGTGTAAACTTGGAAAAAAAGAAAGGAAAAAGAGTAAGAAGAGCACCGCGAGTGTACACAAACTCACTCCTATTTGATATAGTATCAAGTGGGCTGGCCAGCCTCTGTCGTCCCGTCCCATTGAAAACCCGCTAGAAAGACTGGGCCAGGCTCATTTGACCTAGGGACTTAACCTGACCCGTAAGCCCGGCCAAGTTAGGGCCAGGTGGGGTGGCGTTGGGCCAATTAGGCCGGGCATGGTCCCGCCTAGTTTTTACTTTATTTATAAATTTTTTGTTATTTTTTATTATATTATATTGTTATGTTTAGGTTTTATATAAAAGTAATATAATGATATTAAAACGATTTTAAGTAATGAATGAACTCTCCTAAAACTTTATGTTCTCTTTAAGACAATTTATATTTCATTGGACTTTTTTCTAGGAAAGTCTAACAAGTCTCCCAATCCGAAAGTCCCAGGGAACGAGGAGAGTCCAATAGATCCTATTCGGCTCTCTTAGAGGAGCGACGTCAGAGAAGTCCAACGTTCTCTATGCAGGCGTGCCGGGCTGGTCAGCACTGGACACATCTAGAGTACTCAAGATTATATTCCTTGATTATACATCTACTTAATTTTTCTCTTGTTAAAAGTATTTTCCATATTTTTTCTGTCAAATCAATCGACCTCCCGTCAACAGATAATCAATGGACTCAATAAACTTACTTTTGGTGAGCATAATTCCTGAATGATATTAGAAATAAAATTTTATTTTATTTTTTAGCTTCATTTTCAGTGAGAATGATGGTCAAATCATAAATTAAGCATAATTTGTAAAAGGCCGCGAAAACTCATCAAATTTGGCTGGGGGTTGAGATTGAATGGTGTTTTCAAATGGAACGGTATTTGACCCTTACTCATTGCAGAGTCTAAGCCCTCTTTTTATAAAAAATTCCAACAGAAGAGAAAACCCTAAGTATATTTGAAAACCGTCCAGCACACTTGGCGGCACATCCAAAGACTTCAATTACAGTCGCTAATTAGAATGGAGTAATGTAACGGAGTCGTGGAGAGAAACAAGGCAGATATTAAAATTTTGTAAGAAAACAAAATTCTCTAAAAATATTGGGAATTGGTGGCTATGACCTCAAGGAAGAGCTACTGTATGGGAATCGGATTAAAAAAGTACGCAAAGATTCAAGATGAGTCAAAGGTTAATAACTTAATGCATACCATCAGCACAAAAAATGTAGTTCTTGGTTAACACGAAGACAACCAATGGCAAAGTTATATGGGGAAAGCTGCAATTACTCTTAACATATACCAATATTAAGTCGACGACAGTCTTTACAAATTAATCCACTCTTCAAATCACCCATTTCAAACTTCTAAAGATTTATCCAGTCCAAACAACAAATACACGAATACGTACACCTCAACTTGTTCATGTCACCATAAAAAACAAGAAGAAAATACTAAACAGCAAATGAACATTTTTTTTCAGGGGAAAATGAAAAAGACAAAGCTTAATCAAGTAATGTAATGTAATAAACATTTCATTACTTTGCAAAACAACGCACGCCGAACTCAAACCTTTTTATGTATTACACCAAGCTTCACAGTTTGACTAGGTTAACATGCACAATAAACACACATATATATGATGAGTTAACGAAATGGGAGATCAATCCATGGTTAGATCTCTATCGGCTACCATGGCTGTTTGCGTAGCTGGTCACCAGTGCAAGCGCGTTGCTCGTCACCTCCTTCACGTCCACCACCCCCGCCACCACCTCCGTCTGCACCGTCGCCTCGGCAGCCTCGCCGCCCTCCATCTCCTCCAACCCGTCCGTGCACGTGTCCTCGTACGTCAACGCCGCGCTCATCCACGTCTCCACATCGCTCATCCGCAGCCCAAACTCCTCCGCCCCCGGCCGGGCCCGCCGCAGCGCCGCCAGGGATCGGCGCATGAGGTCGGTGGAGTCGGCGAGCGTGGAGCGGCAGTCGCGGAGAGCGCCGGCGGTGTGGGGGTCGGTGCCGCTACGGAGGAGGGCGGAGACGGAGGAGGATGCGCGGCGGGAGCGGCGGAGGGCGACGGAGATGGCGGCGCGGGCGAGGTTTTCGGGGCTGCGGCGGACGGAGCCGGCGTAGCCGGCGAGGGAGGAGTAGCAGGTGGCCGGGTAGAGGGTGGCGCTGCAGCTAGAGCGGATGAAGTCGGTGGAACTGATTTCGGGGGAGGGGGTGGATTTGGGGCGGCGGCGGAGATCATCTGAGAGCGGCGGAGGAATAGGAGGTAGAAGGCGAGGAGAAGGCAGGAGGGTTTGGTGGCCATGTCTTTTGCATGAAAGTGGAAGCGTGAAGGAGCATGATTAAATAGAGAGGGAAACAAAGTCATTATTATTTTGACTCAAATGATCAATCTGATTCTTAATTTAATTATTATTATAATAAACGAAACAGTGCTCTACCAAGTTTTCTCATGCATGAAATCAACATATAGCAACGAAGGAAATTAGTTAGCTTTAGCGAGTTCATTATTATGTACTTTGAAGAGTCTATTTGTATGAAATGTTGTCAGTCCCTTTCTCATTGGATTAGTTATGATTCCCTTCTCAATACATCAATTTTTTTCTTTTTACCACATTATCTCTTGGTTTAAACCATAACTCACCTGTCGGGCCGTTTTGCTCGGGCATGTATTCTCTCGGCCATTATACTATCAGCTAGTTGTATGACACTTCCTTACTCGTAACTAGGTAGAAATTGTATATGCTTTAATGCGCCTGCTCTTCTCTCTTCATAATAATCGAGAGAAACCAGGCCGTTTCTTCAAGCATGGAAAATGATTAATATACTGCATCCCTGATATTGGCAAAGCATACATTCTGTATATCCGGCGTACGTACTTCCCAAATTCATGTACAAACTAGGTAGATGCAATTTATCAGCTTCAATGTGGCAGCAACATGTGCTGTTGGGACAAACTGGAGAGAGATAGGAATAACGAATCATGAAAAAGGAGGTCCATAAATGATGAGGTTACCGCATGGCTTCTTCAACCTCTTCATGTTTTTTAAATGTGAACTTCCATATAAAGGTTGAAAAAGAAGCGACTCCTGCCGTCAATAACGGCATCAATTGGACTGTCTGAATAGAAGCCTGTGCGAAGGTGGGAAAACGCTTTTGACCTCGTTGATGCCTCACCAAATTGACTGCTTAAAATTAAGAGGATGTAAATATAAGGGTTTGATTACCCTGTTGATGACAAATAATTGGAACTTAGGACCAAATATACAAACCGCCTATATATATTATATCGACATGTCTGCATCATGTTGTCTCCGTTCACTGCGACATGTTAGTTGCCGATAATAATGAGGTCTACTGCTAAATTACCTTTAGCTCAGCCGCGATCAGTGGAGCGTCGAGCTCGTGTTCTTTCCATTGTAGGATTGTAGTCAAAAGGTTGACAAACTCCCCCTCAACAAGGTCGGAAATTTCAAAGATCGACAGTACTCATGTATCTGTTCAAATTCATGTATTAATTAGCACGAGGAATTACCTTACGAATTTCTTGTTGTGAGTAAAGATAAGATCGTGAGCTTAAGGTGACACCTCATTGTAGTAGATCGTGAGCTTAAGGTGACACCTTGCATAATAAAATAAATAGTTAATAGTTGCATTGTACAATTAAATAGTTATTGTGCACGCCAAATAGGGATGCACGTGAGAAATTTCGGGGACTTGCGTCCTCATGTGCGTCCCCAACCGCTTGCAGCTCTCGGCCTTAATTTATTAATATATAATTTTTAAATGGTCTCATTAATTATTTTATTTTAATAACTCAAACGGTTAAAAAAAAATCTCATAATATTGACTTTTCACATATGCTACCAGTACAAGAAAAGCAGAACGTCATGGAGAAAAATGTTGTCACTATAAATCTTATTAACAGAATTTTCTTTCATATCAATGATAACTATCAACTGTTAAAAAAACAGCTAATGAGGAGTATTAGAATCATAATTAGACATAATATTTTAATGGATTAGGAGATAGTTTTGAACGGCTAATATGTGAACAATTTTAAGCCAGATAAAGTTGGCAACTGGCATCAAGTATGTCCATAGTTCACGATACCCAATTAGGGCTGGTGCATCAAGACCAAGCGTGGCTACTACAAATTAAGAAAGAATTCTGGCATCTCCTGCATTTTCCGTGGGAAGATGTCGAAATAAGAATCATACTTGATGCTATAACGATTAAAGAACTCAATACAAAAAGACCAAAGGCCTCTACATATCATGCTACCTTATAACATCTTGCAAGCAACCAATACTATACACCTTAGACTTCGGCATTACTACACTAGAGAATGGAGAGAATAGTTGAAAGATCCGTACTCGAACAAATGCTTAGGGGTGGGAAGAGAAGTAGGCCAAGAGGCCGACTAGAGGCGCATTGACATAGGTAGTGGGCTCGGACTCCACGAAATATGGCCTCGAGTCCGGGAACTTGTCGGAGATATTGGGGCCACCGACAACTGTCTCCGACGAGGAGGTTAGGGTTCGGATCGGGGCTGGAGATAGTAGCGGGTACCGGCCTTGCAACCGATACGCGACGGATGGTTGGCGACGGAGGGCAGGGAGCTGGCCCGGTGATGGATGCGTCGAGGGAACCTTGGCCCGTAACCCACCATGTATGACATCCCCATGGGGTTGTCCCCAAGTATGTAATCCACCTAATGCACAACAAATACATCAAAATTACGACGAGGAAGATAGTTAGGTTTAATTTATCTTTTTTTAAAAATAATAATAATTGGATTACCTGGCGTTTGGCTAGCTCTCTTAGCTGAGCTGGAGTGGCCGACGTATCGCCGCATGGCACGAGGTGATTGGAGTGATTAATGTAGTTGGAGTAGGCCAGCAGAGAGGAAAGAGGGACGTTACATGCTGCATGTTACACCCCGCCTTGAATTTAAGCCCGCCTTATTTAATTATCACAGAGCTGGAACAAAATTAGCTTCGTGAAAAAATATCATCTTCATTTTTTCAACACAATAAAAAAACATATCATTTTGAATTTTGATGTAGAGATAGATCCATCAGCTAATTCGGACCTGGAGAGTACTGAATTTCAGGACGGGAAGTGCCGGGCAGCAGGTTGCAGATAAACTGGTCGGCTCTTTCTTTGAATGATTTAAGATAATCAGCTTTTCCCATCGCCACTGCCTAAATAAACGCCCCAAACTCAATCTAAGGGACAACGATATGTTGCTACAAAGGCATACGTTAGAATGAGCGAAGAAGTAAAACAGATAAAAGACATTCCTCATTATACGTGTTGCTCTCTTTCCCACCACAGGTAGAATAATCTTTGCGAGTTATAGAAATTTACTCACTAGATACCATGGTTGCATAAATCGGAATCGGAATCGGAATCGGTTTTCCAGTGAATCGGAATCGGAATCGGAATCGGTCTGAATCGGCCAAGAATCGGTTCAGTTGAATCGGTCCAAATTAATTTAATCAGTTATATATAATAATTTGACAATTTATAATATAAATATATTAAAATTAAGTATTGATGTTATTTTGATATTATTCTGTGTATTATAGTTTTTGATATTTTTAAATATTTTTTAAGATTTTTTTAAATTATTTCGAATTATTTATTATTTTTGACTCGAGTTAGACTCGAGTCAACTTTTAATTACAAGAATGCCACCGTGCGATTTTTACCCCCCGCCGCCACCGGCGGCCCGGTCGGCGGCGAGTCTCGCGGCGGCGATGTCGGAGGATGTCGGCAGCCCGGCCGGACGAACCGTCGGCGGCCCGGAGCTGGCGGCGGAGTCGGCGGCGATTCGTACGTGCCCGATTCGGTCCGGCCACGGGTGGGCGGCGACGATGCGAGGTCGGCGGCGAGGTCGGCAGCCCGGTCGGCGGCGAGCGGGGAGTCGGGGCGGCACGGCGGAGGCGGAAACCGGGCGGCGGCGGGCGGACGAGCGGCGGCGGTGTCGGGGGAGCGGGTTTGATTTTAGGTTTTTAAAATCCAAATTACCATTTTACCCATGCTTAAATAATTTAATAAAAATCATACCTAGGGTATTTTGGTAATTTCTTAAAAAAACCGATTCCGATTTAAATCGGCCGATTCCGATTCCGATTTAAATCGGTCGGAATCGGCCGAACTCGGCCGATTCCGGGGCCGATTCGGGGCCGCCCGATTCGGCCCCGAAATCGGATCGGCGCGACGCCGATCCGATTTAAATCGGCCGATTCCGCACGGAATCGGCCGATTTCTGCAACACTGCTAGATACAATACATCCTTCTAAGATAGCATTCTGTGGCTAATAACTAATAGGTTATATATCATTTAAGAGCGACAAAATAAAATAAATGGAAGTTGTTGTAACCTTGGAAATGAGAACATTGATGCCCGCGTGCTTATTATCCCATCCAAACTCGTAGATTTCATCACCAGCTCCCAAGATCTCCTCGTTCCTCATTATATACTCCCTGTATTCCCTCCGCCTCGACGCCCTGTGCAGCCATGCAGCTCCCCAAAGCAACTCATCCTACCAATTGCCACCACCAGAATCCACATACATCCAATCAATAAAACTACATTTCCAACCGTTCAACCCCAAACATGCCCCAAATGATAAACACAACAAAACAACGCCATTGATTGATAAAGTAACAACTCGAGCTCCCCATGGAAAGCTAAGGCTAGTACCGGATAGCCATCAAAGTCACAGTAAAAGGGTCACACTGCACTGCGCAGGCTGGTGCTATAGGCACCCCTGTGTTTGTCAGCAAAGTCGAACACCTGCCCCAAAAACAGAGCTCTTCCACTTTAGGTAGGCCACCAATTCCCACTATTAAGAGAAGAAACCACGTTGAGACTACAGAGTCATAAATACATGCGTGACGCTTACCTTGACTGCCCGTGATAGGAGAAGAGCAGAGTAGGCAGAGTCGCGGCCTCGGAAGACGATAGACGCAGCGGCCATGGCGGCCGCCGACTCCCCGGCGACGTCCGATCCAGGGTGGTCAGGGTCGACCTTGTAGGTAGTCCGAGCAGTGTCCATGTCATCAGGCCGCTCCCAGCATGAATGATCAGCGGCGGCGTTGCCGACCTGGACATAGATTGCTGCCGGAACGTGGGAGGTGGCCTTGAGGAGGTAGTCGGTGGCCCATCGGAGTGCGTCGAGGGCGTGGGAGAGGTCGGAGGGGGACATGCCGCGGCCGAAGTCGATGATGCTCCATGCAAGCATGGTGGCGGTGAAGGCCATGGGGAAGCCGAACTTGAAGTTGTCGCCAGCGTCGTTGTAGCCGCCGGTGAGGTCCACCTGCAACACAACATTTCCCAACGGTCACTAACGGCGAAATCTAACTGCCTTTTCCTGTTCGGGATTTTTCCGTTAGTTTTTGTCGCTTTCTTTTGGCGCCTTTTCTTTGTAGGCAACGCAAAAGTTTATGACGAAAGACCCAAAATAACGGATCCTTTAAATGTCACGGGTTACATACCCACTTATCCAGTCCATCACCAAATGATTGATTGAGGTCAAGGAAAAAAAACAAACAAAATACGATTTGGCCTAACCATCAAGTTAGTGCTACATGCAATGACATTCTAATCTGCAATGTACCTTAAAAAATTGGCTAAATAAAAAAAACATTTTAAATACGAGCTTTTGTACGTAGCAAAGTACCTGACGGCTTGTTTTGGAGGGAAAATAAGATTCATGGCAACGAACCAAGAAAGGAAAAAAATGAGGAAGGGACCTACGCCGACGTCGGCGCCTTCGTGGAGGGCCGAGTCGCGGCGCCATTGAACTCGTTGGCTGTGCAGAAGCTTTCCGGATCGCTGCCCCTCGAAAAAGAGAATGCTCTTCTTCAGCGCCTCCTCGTAGTCGTACTCGGCCGAGGAGCAAAAGAATAGCCCTTCCAGCATTAATGGCCTTACGACGAGGAGGAGGAGGAGGAACCCCCGGGCAAAGTCCGCCATCGTTCACTTCGCTTCCGTGTCGCTGGAAAAGTTGTTTGTGGGAAGAAAAGGGGACAAAACGGCTTATTTTATTAGTGGGGGTTGTAAAATACAAAAAGCTGGTAAGGGGGTGACAAAAATTCAGTGGGGAAAGGAGCATTGGATGCTATCATTCCATCCAACAGCGTGGCGACGCGTGGATATTCGTGCCGGCCCAGTGCGGGTCCATGCCGCGGGGTTTGACCCATGTGAACCAGGATTTGGTTTAACCATCCGCCCGGGACTTCAGATGGATTATGGAAAGCGCAACAATATTTGTGGCTTAGTAAAGACAAAAAAATGGTTCAAATTACTGATTATGTAACTAAACCCAGCCAAATTGGGAATGGGGGACCACGTCAACGAGATTGAACGAGGTTTCATGGAGGACGGCGGTACATGCCATCAGGGTCCCACTAAATCCGGTGCTCTGAGTTTGGGAATGGGTGGTATACTCCTCTAGCATTCCCATGATTCCATCCCGTGTAACGTCCCTATGTATGATCATCTATGCATTTCAATCCATTACAGGTCCTGATATATAAACCTATATATGGGTTCTAATTTAACCAGGAATTTCCAAACGGTATCCTGAGTAACCACCTCAAGGTTACTGGTATAAATAGCGAGTAATCTGGGACATGCTTTATGCTTACAAATACATTCATTTAGTGGTAACTTGGTAATCACGGTGGAACATCGAAGTGTATGTTAGAATAAAGTTCTGAATGTGACTACATTACATTACATATGAATGAACGAATATAACGACAGGACACATTTCACAACCCCTTATTAATTGAATCACGTGGTGTGGAACATATATAGCAAGGATACGTAACCCCTTCGTCTTGTCATGGTATTCTTCCACGGACTCTCGTAATTAGGTTGATGATATTTTCTAACAATAATTAAATTGATAATTATAGCGAGTGACTTTGTTGTAGCTATAAAAAATTATAATTTTTCTCTTTGATATATAGTGAAAATAACTACCTCAAATCACTATGTAAAATCCACTAACCGGTTGGTTTAACTATTTATTTGAGTTAGTTCATCTTTCAGAACATGTGTACAGGGCCGAGGCGGACCGAGTGCAAATATTACGAGGGTATATATATATATATATATATATATATGAGTATATAATGATAACGTTAAATATAAAATAATTGACCGAGTTATCAATATATAGGAGAGTATGCTATGGTGATGTTATTTTTTTTCTCACTAGATTGTATAAATTAGATGTAGGCTATTGATTTTACTAGGACACATTGGTTAGGATTTTTAGTTGGGTTGGTATTTGTCATTTGACAGATATCGAGCTTATTTTATTTTTTTTTTATTTTTGACTCGCGTTCATGATGTGTTTGACTCGTATTTGTTGGCCTTTAGATAATTTTAGGAGTCTTTAAAAATCATTTTTATACTTAATTAGTCTTATCTAATTAAGTGTAAAATTTTAGAAAAAAAACCATAAAACTTACTCAACGCCGACCATTTTCTTCCCCAACTCACTTACCACCCTTGCCCTTCCCAACCGACTGAACACCCCTCCCCTATTTTGACACGCCACTGGTATCACCGCTGTCGGCCATTAAGCCATTGTTATTTGGCCTCCCCTCCTCTTTCCCTATTCCCCCTTCTTCTTCCCACTTTCCCTGTTCATCGCCAACCGTTCCCCCTATTTTTTGCATCACTACCGCCGGTCACCGCCGTCTGCCTAGCCCTATTTGTTGACCTTCCTTTCTTCCTTTCCCCTCTTTCCCCCTTCCCTCTCCTTTACCCGTCGCCCCTTTCTTTCCCCCTTAATTTGGCCATCGGTAGCACCACTGTCGTCGGCCCAAATCCGACCAATTTTTGGCCATGCTCCTACTAGGGGCTTCCTAGCTGACTAGACCTCACTTAGCCCTAGCCCTTAACCTCTTCCTCATCGTGCGGCAATCACTGCCACCATCCCTCGGCACCATCAGTAGTCACGGCTGCCACAGCCGTCATCGCCGATTTGATTCTAAATCACAATGAAATATTTTTTACTCTTCCAATTTTAGATTTTGAATTTATTTGAATCATTGTGTATGTCATTCATAATTTTTATTAATTGTTCATAATTTTTGTTAATATAATAATTTTGTAATTCATGATAATTGTGTGTTAAATTGTTAATTTTTTAGGTAATTTCAAGATTGATAATAATTAATAATAATTTGAATTATTTGAATATGAATTATATATAAAATTGATGATGTTTACAATTGAAAGAAAAATCATGTATTGGTGTTATAATTGTATAAGTAATTATTTAGTGATTACAAATTTAGTTAATAATGGAAATTAAATGTGGAATGCCATAATTAAGATTACAAAGTTAATTACATTTAAAATGCCATAATTAGGAATTAGTAAGCATAATTAAGGGTAAAATAGCATAATTAGAAGTAGTAAGCTTATTCAAGTGAAAAATATCATCATTAGGGTTACTAAGCTAATTAGACATGGATTTTTATTAAATTAATCAGATTGTGTATCATGCTTGTTTATGGTATTATGATTGTGATCATACTCAAAATTGTTCATTTCATACCTGCATCACATAGTTAGCATGAACATTAGTATATAGTTTGATTGTGTAGGTTCGAAGTAGGAGCTCACCATTTAGGCGTGAAACCTCGCTTGGAGATTCTACCAGGTTCGTAGGACTCTCATTCGGATTTTTTATTCTAGTCTATTGTTGTTTTGCAGATCACAGGACATATTGAGTGGTAGTTTTATCGAATTTCACTTAACACGGGTCATTTAAACATTATGTTTTTAGAAATTAAGAACCCTCGAGGATGAGATCCCTTGAGTTATTTTGAAAACTTAGATCTACAACATGTTGCCCTTAGGCTTAGTTATATAATTCCATTCCCAGCCATATAATATAGTTTAATCAAATTTTTTTGTGAGCCAAAAGATAAAGGAAAGGACTTAACATATATCATGAAAGAGCACATGTGTAAGTCACAACGGGCTTTGAATTACTAAGCGAGTCATTTATATAAAATTTGAGTATTTTAATGGTTTTTATTTATTTATTTATGGTTAAGTCAGGCAGGCTGGCCGTCATGGTTGTATGAACCGTAATGGCTAGGCTTAGGTGGCTAGGAGAGTCGTGACCTATTTTTCCTAAGTCTAGTAGTTGGCCAAGGATCGGGTGAGTTGAGATATTAGTGGAAAACATCCAGAGGTAGTTCCTTTATAATAAAAAATACCGTCGTCGTTCATTCTCTTCTCCTCTCCCTCGAGGACAACATCCTCTTCCACTTTTTTTCATGCGTTGGTACTTATCTCTCCCCTTCTCTTTCTTTTTGTCATGCACACATCTATTGTTTTCTTTTTATTTGTGGTATGTATTCATCCGTTTGGTGCATAGGGTTCATGTCAATTGTGTGGGAGTCTTGGTTTTGGTTTGTTCTCCCCATGTTGTTTGTGTTTTCGTTCTTCTTTACTCAACCATGAAAAACTGTTTGTTTTTTTGCTGATCCTACTCTCATAGAAGTATAGTTATTGTTTTAAGCGGGTTGTATGTTTGATCCTTTATTCTTTAAAAGATTTTTCTTATATCCTATTTCCAATTTGCTTGATGTTATGTGGGTTGCATGATAGGTGCTCCTTACACTTTGTGGCATGGTTATTGATGGGTAGCCACACATACTACTTGCAACGACGTGCTTTGGCTTTTATGATTTTTCCCCAGTTCCACAATTTAATTACAATATTTAGTGCCCAATGATAAAAGTATTATTTCTTGATTATGTATGTTAATGAATATGAGTTAAATCATGATCTATATGTTGCATGTTAATTGTTACGAGTAATTTACTAATGAATCCCATTCATAAATTATTTTATGAAGGTTCATGACTAAATTAAATTATTAAAGATGATGTCTTATAATTAACACAAATGTGGCCATGGTGATTAAATTAATAACTAATTAATACCTACAAATAATCATGGTTAGGTTAAACAAACCTTATTAATCCATGGGTAGATTGATATTACTATGTTGATTAATTGTTTATAACTTGATTCATGTATTACCAGTTTATAAATAAATATGGGTAGTTATAAATAATTAATGAAGTAAAGTTTTAACCTTTACCATCAATGTAATACCAGTCACATCAGTTATAATGTAATTATTATTAAACTATATTCAAAACTTATAAATTAAGCACGATAGGTAAAGTTTACAACCGTTAATCTGTTTATAGTCCGATGGGTATGATTATTTATTAAATATTGCTAATAAATAAATTAATTGTAAATAATATTATATTATAATTGGTTGATAAGATAAAGTTAGGATATTTTATTATGTCTAAAATAAATATTATGTAATAGTGTTGATTACAGGTCATTCATGATAGCGTTATTATTAAACTTTTTTTTCAAGCTTAACTTTAAGTACAAGTTTATTAGTCGATTATGTTAGATCTTACTATCATGCGGTAAAATAATTAAAGTTTCAAACCTTTGTTAAACGAGTAATTTAAAATAATTTCATTAGTAGTATCCTTGAATTATGATAATATAAATTATTTAAAATAATTTAATACAAAGACTTAATTAATTGTCGGATAAATATTCCAAATTAGTAAAAATGTTAATAAATTATTAAAGGTGCACCTAAGTTTTTATTAACAAAATAGGTAACTCTTATTCGCTAATTCGGTGTTAAGAAGTAATATTAATTAAAAGTTTAAATGACAACTTTAATCCTTAAGACAGTAATCTTAATAAGATTTTTTTAGTTAAATAATTAATGCGTCAAGGAAAATACACTAATATTAGTAATTAAATACATGCAAGTAAGTTAATAATCATGTTATTATTGGCTTAAGATGAATTGTGATTTGAATAATTAATTTAAAAGGTAAGGTATGACTTAATTGATTTTGTTACATTAATAATTAATTATCTCATCAGACATATTATAATTGTGCAAATTTAAAAATTTATTTTATTTTATACTTGTTCGCTGCATGCTTTATTTTGTTGAGTCATGATAGAAAATAACGATATAAGTAAATCATTTCATACCATGCATTATTCCTTGCATAAAATTATATTTATATATAATTTTATTGTCTCGTTCAAATTAGGACCGTGTGTCATAGTTGTGAGTGCATCATCACATTTCTAGATTTGTATAATTGCTTGAAATATTGTATATTCTTTTTGGTAGCTGTTACAGCCTTAGTCCGAGGACGTGTCGGGTGCGCGGGATTGGGCAGTTGTTCCCATGCATGCCGGGTCCGACACGAGTAGCACGGGGCTATTCGAGTGGTGAAACAACTGGTTGAGGCTAACACGGTGTTGTAGTTGCAGGTAACGAAGTGCCGAGCATGAGTCAGGTCGGAGACCAAATAAACCTCAAGATGATCGAGACAAGTGCTGGTGACCGAGCACTTGGGCGTCGGATCATGATCGAGCATTGGTGCCGAGAACCGAGCGCGAGGACTCGAGGTTGATCGCTGCGTGCGGATCGCGGAGTGCCGGGAGTGCACTGGTTCGATGCTGGGGTGCGATCACTAGCGTGCGCGAGCGAGGGGCGAGCGTAATCGAGCGCTGCCGAGACATCGGTGCAGCGTGCGCGAGCATTGTGCGCTAGCGAGGAGTTGGCGTGAGCAAGCGTGATTGAGCGCTGCCGAGACATCGGTGCAGCGTGCTCGAGCATTGGGCGCTAGCGGGGTTGATGATCGAGCCATGACCGAGCGTGATCGAGAGTTGGCTAACGAGCACACACGAGCCGTGAGCGAGCACATGATCGGTAGCGAGGGGTCTGGCTGCACCAGCATGATCGATGGATGAAGTTGATCGGTACCAAAGGTTTATCGGTAGCAGGGGTTATCGGTGGTGCGTCTGGGACGTGCACGAGGTTGCTGGTTGGTCGAGCCGAAGACCTGGGTCGAGCCAGGGGTTGGACGTGTGGTGGTTGTAACTAACTACCAGCGCTGGACTTTGTTTGCCGATAGAGATGAGGATGATCTTGATCGGAATCTTGGAGAAAGATTGCAACTGGATTTGGAGATAAGCACGCCCAGGGCTGGATCGAATTGAGACATCAAGGGAGTCCAGGTTCGTGGAAGATCTTGGAGATAATCTTTTGGGAAAGATTATGCTCGGATTCTAGCTTATCTTGAAACTGAATTCCAGCAGCGTGGAGACTTCTTTATAAGAAGAGAGCCAACGTGAGAAAGAAGAAGGAAGAATTGCTAAGAAGGGTCTTGGTGGAGCGTCGTGGTCTTTCTTGTGGAGAAGAAGGAAACCTCATCAAGCAAAGTCGTGGAGTGCTGCAGATCAATTCCGGGAGTTGATTCTTCACGAGTTCGACGGCATAGGGTTGCTGGTCGTGGTGCTGTGATTGGAGGTACGACGTAGTTCTTCTCATAACCTAGTTTGCATTACTTGGTTGAGGGTTTTGCATGTAAACGAGTAGGTCGTGGGTGGCTGCTCGGGGTTGTGATTTGTGAGGACGATTGTGAGTGTGGGTGCTCTAGTTCTCGCTACTCTTCGGGGAAGAGTTGAACACCGTGGGGTTTGCATGTCCATGGTGTAAGCGATCATAGGGGTGATTGTTGTATCCTTGTTTTGTGTTTAATTCAAGGTTGGAACCGGGGTTCCGTAATTGTGGTGTTGGCGTCTGATTTTGGGTGCTAGCGGCGTTCTGTGATTCCGGAACTTGCTGCGATACCGATCAGGGGATTGGTGTCAGGATCGACATTGGGTGATCGATCGGAGTCGCTACATACTACTTGCTTGGTTTGCTATTGTGGATGTTTTGAGAATTGTCTATCGGTACCGAACGATATCGTGCACTGGGCAATTTGGGTGCTGGTATTTGTGTTCGGCGTGCATCGTGATTTGCAGGAACGCAGGGGGTGGCTTCGGGTCTCTTGCAGAGATCGTCCTGCTACACGTGTAGTGGGGTTTCTGTTGCGTACTTTGAAGGGAGGCTGGTGTTTCGGGAGCGAAACACGCCGCGCGGTTTGCTGTTGGGGCGAAAAATTTTGTCCCATAGAGAGCGGCCCGTGACAGTAGCCATAGTTATCTTAAACTCATATTCAACCACCATGTACCGAGCGTAATTGGAATCAATGAATTGACTAAGTTCGACATAGGGCCGTATTTTTAAAATTCTTGAAAGATGAAATACCTGTCCTCATGCCGAAATGGGTGACAGGGCGCAATGGTGCAAGACTAATCATTATGCACTTGTGATACCGTGAGGGTGAATTAATGAAAAATATCGGTAACTATATGTTATGAGTCACGTAGCATGTGTGTGTATACATAAAATTGTAGTTGTATAGGATGGCCACCCGTCCCGACATAATTGGAATTTGACATAGGCTCATAATCACTAAAAAGACTTAATAAATAATGATGTGGGATATATTGAGTTGTTTCTTGTAATTATACGACTTAATAGTTTATCACTAATGTAGTTTTGTGACTACAGGTGAGCAGCTTCAGACTATTGATAACTCTATAAAAGAGTGATTATTCTTTGCAATTTATATTGAGTTTTTGTCATGTTTCGAGTGATTTTTATTTCAATTTCATTAGTTTAAAAGTTTATTAGATATTATTAATAATGTGAGAAATTATTGTGAGTTTACTATAAAGAGTGCTAATTAATGTTGTTTTAACATGGTATAAGAGTTAGAAGATGATCCTTAGCCAACTAATGGGAGTTGGTAGCAACTGACTTTACGAATAAGCGAGATCTTCTTAGGGATAAGCGTGATCTTCTTAGGGATAAACGTGATCTTCATGAAGATATGCTGTAAAGATCTTTGGAGATATGAATATCCTTGGACGTTAAGGATAAGCATGATTTTCATAAGATATTCTTAATAATCTTTAGAGTTGCAGATAAACACCGAGAAATTCTATTTAAGGGGATGCCCTTTTGTGTAGAAAAAAGAAGAACAACATTAGAGGGCACGAAAGATAAGAGAAGAAAGACGAAGAAGTTGGATCATACGAAGAAGACGCTTTCTCCAAAAGAGTTTTTCTTTATTTTGATTTAGTTTCTTTGTAATTAAATGATGTTTTTCATATCATATATGGATTTCTTGTGTTTAGTCGAATACTTTATGGAGTAAATTCTTTTCTAGGATTTTCAATGACATTAGTGTATGAATTACTAAAAGTGATTAATTTTTATCTATGTAATTGTTATGTTGGATTATCTATTTTATTCTATTCATTAATACTATCATTAGCCTGATCACTTATTGATTGATCTAGAGATTTGATCTTGTTTAAAGATAGAAAGATTAAATTTATTAATGAATAAAATAGTCTTTGTTCATCTATTTTAGATGATTCACATATGAGATAGAGATATACGTATATGTCTTGGATAACTGTTAAGGGTTGAACTTAAAAGTATCATTTTGCATATACAATTTTATAGAGGTATAAGAGCTGGGTGCCAGTGATAAGTTTATGGTAAATCTAAGAGATGCCATAAATAATTAATTCCCGTGGTTAATAATCCAAGTACGCAATTCATATGTAGAAGTTATAACTTTAATCATATAGAGCACTAAGTGATATTGAAAATCCTAGTTTGTCATCTTGAAATTAATATCTCATTTAAATATTACATTTTAGATTAGTTTAGTCTTAATTCATAAATTAATCACTCTTTGAATTTATTTCTATTTAAGTATAATTAATTAAATTAGTTCTGGTAGTTGAGAATTTCTAGTAATAATTTCTCGTTGGACGATACTTTCTTATCACTTTTGTTACTTAATTCGGCACGTACACTTGCATTATAATTTATAAATCAATTGCCGATTGAGGGTGAGGTTGGTGGTTCCCTTATCAACCTAGTTTGAAAGAATTGATGAATAAAATTGGACTTCTCATTTATAATATTTGAATTATAATTATGATTATGGAAAATGGGCCGGAGGCTGTAGGACATTGTTTTTGCATAATTGGTTTACTTTATGCCATTGTTTGCATGTTACATCTATTATACCATGATTTATTCTTATGGTTAATGATTTCTTAAAGAGGTTTGAATCTCATGTTTAATTATTTTTGTTATATTAAACCTTAAGCATAATTGTTTGACATGTTATAATCCATGTGCATGCATTTTTATTTTTGCATCATCCATATTTTTGGGTAACCCATGGCCAACTATGGCAGGTCATTATAGTTCCATTCCTGACAGATCTTGATAAATCTATATTTGGAGCTTCTTCACCCCTAGAGAGGCTTGGAGTATGCAAGTACTGTTATGTAGCACATATCTGGACATGTGGTATCAAATGTTATTAAAGGTGATTGTCTGAGAGTACTCAACTTTTATGCTCTAGGCTAAAATAAATGTACAGGATTGGAGAGGGTTTAGGCTTGAGTTCGGGATGTTATTTGGTATTCAGCTAGATGCGCGAGACACTGAGAGGATCCAAGTTCATTTTTTAGTTTGGGTCGACTAAATTAATTTAGAATAAGAGATGGTTTAGCCTACTATAATAATTCTAGTTCGGTTTGAAAGTAAATCGGATTTAAGGTGTTACAACTACATAGGAGTCTTATAATTAGGCTAATGATATTTTAGTGATAGAACTGATAACTTCAATAATTTTGCGATAATTAATAGGAAGTTAAAATTAATTATTGGTTACATGTAGTGAAAATAACTACCTGGAATCCATACGATTAAGAATAACCTCTGCAGAAAATATCAGTCAATTATTAGGTAAGGAAAATTGATAGGATGGCTAAGGTCCGGCCACAATCAAAGAGCTTTTTTGCATGATTGTTTGCTCCTTTTGAGCCGGGAATCACACTCTAATGCAATCGTTTTTTAGGACAAAATAAGGTTTTCCCCCCTTCGTTTATAATGTGGAAAAAAAGTTTGAAAATAGTCAAGTGAGTGTACGTTTGTGAAAAAAAAGTCTAAGGTCGTGAAAAATGCTATGTAACAGTGTCATACTCCCTGTTTTTCATCCCTGAGCCATGAGTCAAAGCGATGGATTTTCAAATTAGTTCAAACATCTTAATGACACGCGCTGATTATTGCATAAACGTCACATTCGTAATGCGAAATACATCTTTCAAAGGAGAAGAAAATAAAAAACAGAAGACTAGCCATGGGTGTATTTCTATTCTTATTTTTGGAATGTTGACTTGTGTCATCGTTGTGGAACGGATAAATTTGAGGTAATCCGTCCGGCACAGCTGGGAGAATATTGTTATTTTTCTTACGAAAATGAGATTACGTACAAGTTAACACTTGGTGTGTATCTCGTGGTAGTGAGTAAAAGTACACGAAAACTGCAGCTGGACCATATTAAATTCATTGTTTATATTTTATTTTCCATAGTAATATATAAGTAACTTGATCGTTTAGTTTTTTTAAGGCGATACAACATCCTAACTTCATTGTTAAGCCGTCGCAATTGATTGAATTAAAGATTCAAAAACCTAAATATATACTTTTCCAATTATTTGCACTGGGACCCACGTGCGTTGCCCGGCCAAATTACACCAGGCGACATCTACCAATGTTATCTGTGGGCAAACATATAATTGTAATGGACTTTGGCCAGTTCTTGCATGACAATAAATATGTAGGTGTGCGTCGTCGATCAGAAGATTAACCTATTTGTATTCCAATTTGAGAGAGCCAGGTATGATTATTTTTTTAATATTAACAAGTAGTGAGAAAATTAAGCCTAATTACATAAAAAAGAGGGGAATAAATTTCAAATTGTCCAAAATATCTTTACTTAAAAAATTAAAATTAATTTAACCAAAATTAAAAAATGAAAAAAATTTAGATAGAAATCATCAGCCGACTGCACTAGCCAGCCAGACTGCACTGCTCTTAAGTAGAGGATAGATAGATAGATTTGGCTGCCCTTAATCTAAGGGTGGCAAGCCAACTACTAAAAAATAAAGATTTTTTATATAGAGGGGCGGTTGCCCTGGTCTTGGGCGGGACCACCCCTTGGCCGGAGTCATTGACTAGCTGCTACGGTGGCTAAGTATTAATTTTTGTTTAAAAGGAGTTGTGGGATGACCGAATCTGATTGCCTCCAGTTGCATCTGGATTTGGGTGCCCCCTGTTAGATCACACCCACTGCTGCCTTACCCGCAGCGATTAGGTTATTTCTTTTTTAAAAAAAGAGTTTAAATTTTGTTATTATAATAAAATTTTCTTTTTTATATTAATTATATCTAAATTTCCCACGTATTGTAATATTAATTTTTCCCCATTTTTTGATAAAAAACTCATAATTATATTAATATGCAATTATTACTATTAATTAAGCTTCTTTTCTCATATAGAAAATCGAACGGGAAATGATTTTTTGGTCAGTGCCCTATTGTCTGGATTCCACGACTTTGATATCTGACCTAGACCAGAGATCAGATTCGGGTCAGATTCTTAGATTTGTATAGTATTAAAACACAAAATTAATTTACTTATAGGCTTAAAAGTATGCACATTAATTAGACATAAAGAAACATTAAGTTGTTATCCATCACATTAGAACCTTGCCTGTGATTACACGTAGGGTTGCTAATTGAATGAGCTAACTCGTGACTACTTGGCGTTTGGCTCAGTTCGACTCGACTCGATTCGAAACTCGACATTTAAATACTTGAACTCAAACTTCAATCCTTCGAGCTGAATTTGAGCAAGACAGTATTCGACTTAACTAGACTCGGTTATAACTTGAACTCGATTCGAAATCAACTCGTAGCTCAACTTAAACTCGACTCAATAACATAATATAATAATATAGTCTTTATATAATATATATATATATATATAATATAATATATAGTAATAAGTTTAGTTATAACTAGTTATATTTATTTATATATAATATAATAATAAAGTAGTGAGATAGCTTAAATGGTAGGTATTTAAGTTGAAGGCCTATAAGTCATGAGTTTAATCTACGCTAACTTCATTTTTTTTAAGTGAGTTACTTTCCACTTTACAATCGACTCGAACAACATAAAAATATTCGAGTCGAGCTTGAACATGCATATTCAAAATTTGTTTAATCTTGAGCCGAGTTCGAACATAAGTCGAGCTTGGCTCGCTCGCTCATTTAGCAACCTTAATTACATGCACTGAAGGCCATATATGACTAACTTTTTAAAATTTTATTAAAAGTAAAATTTAAAATATATAATTTTGAAAATATAAAAAAACCTCCCTTTGAAATAAAGTATGATAAAAAACATCTACAATTCTTAGTTGAAAACTCTTAATAAGATCAAAACTAATATTTATATTGAAGGCTAATATAAATTATCTTGTACCAAAAATATTTAAACTTCCAAGTGACATTCAACTTTTAATCACTAAAATTATACCTAAATATTATGTAATTAAATAAAGTTGTACATTAATTTTTTATTAATTTTAATATGTAATATATTTTAGTTTAATTAATAATACATAAATAAATATAAAGTAATTTGAAATGCAAATATTAGTAATATTTAATTTTAAACACAATTTTTTACAAACACATTAAATGTAACACCCCAAATCTGGTTCACACTCGTGAACCAAACCGGCATGTTATAGGCCCCAGTTAGGTTGGCTAACGCGAACCTAACTCATGCGGATCCAATCTCGGCGTCTTAAGATGAAGATACGATCTATCATGAATGAATGCATGCACAAAATCCTAACATGGTACTACATGAATGACATG